>BQNB010011046.1:9047-49654 GCA_026074375.1 Tanacetum coccineum
TTGGATGACCAGCTGACTAACTTGTCACCACCTAGAAATTGTATGCCACCAGATGTGCTCTTACTTGAATCAAGATAGCCCGCGTGATCTGAATCTGAAAAAGCAGTTAGTTCAAAACCGGTGTCCTTCAGATACCAGAGACCCATGTTAATGGTATCTTTAAGGTACCGAAAGATCCGCTTAACCGTAGTGAGATGTTTCTCAGTCAGTTTTGCTTGATAGCGAGCATAATAACATGTTGCATATACAATATCTGGTCTACTTGTTGTTAAGTACATGAGTGCTCCAACCATACTAAGATATTTTGTTTGATCGACCAGAGTATCACTCAAGTCAGCATCTAGGTGTTTCGTAGCCATTGGAGTACCAATGCTATCACATGAGGTCATACCATACTTTTTAAGTATCTCTTGAGCATACTTAGCTTGGTTTATAAAGATACCACGAGGGGATTGGTGGATCTGAATTCCTAAAAAGAATTTCAGCTCCCCCATCATAGACATTTCAAACTTGTTGTGCATTAGTTTTTCAAATCGTTTTGAAAGTTTTGGGTTCGTAGAACCAAAAATAATGTCATCAACGTAAATTTGCACAAGTAATATGTCTTCCCCGTGTTTAGTTATGAACATAGTTGGATCAATAGAACCTTTTGAGAATCCTTTGGATACCAGGAAGTTGGAGAGTTCATCATACCACTCTCTTGGTGCTTGTTTGAGTCCATATAATGCCTTCTTGAGACGGTAAACTTGATCAGGATGATATGGGTCTACAAATCCATCTGTTTGGTTTACGTACACTTCTTCCTTTAGAGGTTCGTAAAGAAATGTTGTCTTAACGTCCATTTGGTATACTGTAAATGATTTATGTGCAACATACGTAATGAATAACCAGACAGCTTCCAACCGAGCAACTAGTGCATATGACTCTTCGAAATCAATTCCTTCCTTTTGAGCGTATCCCTTAGCTACAAGACAAGCTTTGTTGTGAATTACAATATTTTCCTCATCACGTTTGTTTTTCTAGAGCCACTTCATGTTAATGACACTTTTGCAAAGTGGTCTATCGACTAATTCCCATACATCTAATCGATCAAACTGGTGAAGTTCTTCCTGCATCGCTTTAATCCATGCAGAATCAGCCGTGGCTTCTTTAATGTTCTTTGGTTCGGTATGACTCACGGTGAGTGCCAACATACACATTTCACCATCTGTTTCTAGCTGACGTCTTGTTCTAATTGATTGAGAAGGATTTCTAATGAATTGTTTTAACGGGTGATCTTTTGTCCAACGTTGTCCAGAAGGATGATGTTGATAGAATGTATGCATGTTTGACGAATCAACATGACGAGATGATGTCTCCCCTTGTTCATCGTCGTCAACTTGTGCATATTCGTTATTGGTTTTTGCTTGAATAATGTTCTCAGTGGCAGTGACAGTTGGTACTTGAGTTGGTGCTTGATTTGTGGTTTGAGTTGTTGTTTGAATGTTCAATGGAGGTGCATCTGCAACATCGGTTGTTGTAGAAGAGTGAGTTGTGTTATGATGTTGACGTTTATCAAGAGCATCAGCAACATGTACAGCGGAAGGCTTTGACACAACTGAAGTAGTTCCATTGAGTAATTCATCGAACATTGGACTAAATAGCAAATCCAGCTCATTTGACGTTGTTACTGTCTCAGCTGCTTGAAGAACATTTTCTTGACTTTAGGGATCGGGACTTAAACTGTCTTGTTCAAGTACCGTAGTCGGACATTGTGGAACGGGGTCAGAACTGACGTGATGTGACGCCATCTTTAAGGCAATTTGTCAAAGTTAACATGAATGGTTTCAACTATTATTCTTGTTCTCTTGTTAAATACCCTGTAAGCTCTTGACTGAGTATAATACCCTACAAAAATACATGCATCACATTTTTCCTTCATTTTATCAAGATTTTCACCATCTCTAACGATGTAGCAAAGAGAGCCAAAAATGTGAAAGAACTTAACAGACGGTTTTCGACCATTGATGATGTGGTAAGGTGTTTTCTCATGTCGAGGAATTACGAGTGAACGGTTTTGAGTAAAACATGTTACTGCAATTGCTTCGGCCCATAAGAATAATGGAACTTTAGCGACTCTTAACATTGTTCGAGCAGCCTCAACAAGAGTATGGTTCCGTCTTTCGACAACGCCATTTTATTCAGGTGTTCGAGCAGTTGACATTTAGTGTCTTATACCTTCTTTTGCAAAGTATGCATGGAGAGTTTTATTCAGAAATTTTGTGCCTTTATCAGTTCGAAATGTTCTAACTTAAGCATGAAGTCCTCTTTGGACAAGTGTGAGGAAATCAATGAGAACTGCATGTGTTTCATCTTTGGACCTCAAGAAGTGAGTCCAAGTGTATCTGGAGTAGTCATCAACAATTACCAGAACATATTTCTTTCCATTAATGCTTTCTACCCGCATGGGACCGCATAAATCCATGTGTAGAAGTTGTAACCGTCTTTTCGAACTTGGGGTAGTCTTTGTGTGAAAAGACTTTCTTTTGGCTTTCCCTAACTCACAAGAAGAACAAAGATGATCTTTGATGAATTTTAATTTTAGAAGGTCAGTGACAATATTATTCTTCAAAAGCAAGTTGATGGCGTCGAAGTTTAGATGTGAGATATGACGATGCCATAACCATGCTTGAGGCGATGTGGCTTTAGCCATTAAGCAAATTGGATTGGGATTGGATGTGTCTTGAATAGTAATGGAATACAAATCTGTGCCACGAGAACCTGTGAGAAGATCATTTCCCTTCAAATCACGGATATAACATGTAGACTTTCGAAAAGCAACTTCCAAATCAGTATCACATAATTGACCGACGGAGAATAAATTGTGATTTAGCCCTTCGACGTAATAAACCCGTTTGATAGTTATAGTTCCTTGAACCAAATCTCCATAACCAAGAATTGGTGCAATTTGATCATTTCCAAACTTCACTGTGCCAAGAAATTTTTCCACAAAATTAGTTAGAAGTTTGAGATTTCTCGTCATGTGCTTTGAGCACCCAGAGTCGACGATGAATAGAATTATCTCTACGAGCTGCAAAAGAATTAGAAGACAATGGTGTATTGGACAGAGTGGAATGCCTAGGAGTCATAGGTTCTAAAATATTAGTATTTCTAGATGCATTTCCTAGAGGCATACTAAGATTTAGGTTGACATTTCCTATTGTGGACTTAGGTTTCCATTTGTATCCGGGTGGTGTAAACTTAGGGTACCACCAACTGCATGTCTTACTAACTTGCTCATATATCTTCCTAATTATGTTTCTAGGTTTCTTGACAGTGGAGTATGTTGTAACCGTTTTCTTATGGGATGTTGCAGCAGATTGGTTCATAGTTTGCTTGGGTTCTCTAGTACTAATAGGCACAACAATTGGCTGTATAGTCGTAGAATTAACGCTATTAATATAATGTAGAACACACAAATCATGATTGTCATTCAGCACACATTTTCTACAAGTAACACAAAAAAGTTAACATTCGAGGTCTTAGCATTCAAACTGTCATTACACGCAGTTACAGACGTTTTATTATTTGATAAAATCACCCCTACGTGTCCTCTAATTCTTGCTTCTTCCCCTGACTATTTTACATCGACTTATCCGCCACTACTAGTTGCACTATAAGTTTTGTGGTCGGCAGAGCGCGCGATGATGAGAGGATTACTCTTTGAGAGTAAAGGACGAGCGGGCGTGTGGGATGTGAGAAGGGTGTAAAGCCTAAATCTTGAGCAGCTGTTTTCTATTCGATTTGCTATTGTAACTATGTACATTCCTGAGCAATCACATTTATGTTCTTTTAAGTTTGACTTTATATTCTAGGCAAAATCTGTGCAGTGACTGTTTTGACAATCATTGACACCATTATTTTTATGTAACTGACATTGACATTTGAGAAGAGTATTTCTTTTCAAGAGTATCAGAGCGCAAATTGCCGTTTTTCCTATAAACGATTGTCTTTGACTTTTAAAAGCACTCGGTCGTCGAATAACTGAGGATTTTTCAAACTTAGTTTGCACAGATTTTCCTTTCATCTTTTCAATGAGTTTCTTCAACTCACTTATTGGAATTCCTTTGTCTTGTAATTGAGCTTTCAAGTCTTGAATTTCAAAATATTGTTCTCGTTCTTTCATAAATACGTTGGACTGATTTTCTTTGAAAGATTTGTTATAGAGAGAGAGATATCTCTTTTCTCTTCTATTTACACACACACATGATCAAGTTCAAGAATTAAACTATGTTTCTGAAGTGCTTTAAAACTCTTTGACATTGTTCTACTTTTTGAAAGCTCCTTTTTCCTGGTTTACAATTTTTCCAAGGTTCCAGATAATCACAATGTGCAAAATACTAACTTGTCATCTATTACAGTTATCACACCATGTGCTAGCATTCATGTGATTAGCAAGTAATGGAGGGTCGCCGGGGGAGAGTGCGCGCTGAGCGGAATATCGTTTTCATTAAAACTGTGTTTTTTGAGTTTCCAGTTGAGATTTGAGAGTGTCTACTTCATGTTTAAGAGAATTAAAGTATCTCAAATCAGCAACCATTTCCTCGTTCAAATACAAGTGAAATTTTTCTAAGTCCGCATTGATTCTTCTAATTTGGGGGCAAAAATTTCCTTTGATTGTGTTTTGAATGAAAGGATCTATGTGACCAAATTATGTTCTTTTAGCGATTGTTTGTTTGCAACGTTCCACTCCATCAAAAATCGTGTCAACACTTCTTTAAATTTTGAAAAGTTCTTTAGAGATTTTACACTTTTGATCCCAAGGAATAGATTCATCCATTTGTTTTTCTAACAAAGTTGTTTGTTTATTAAAATACTCTTTGAAAATTTCATTATTAGCAGACGTATGACTCATTTTTGACTCTTTTGAAAAATATTGTTGTTCAGGTGACTTTTCACGTTGTTGAACGAAAAAATCATAACGATTATTCAACTGGTCATAATAAAAAGGTCTTATTAAATCGCTTAATTTTGATCGACTTTCTTTGTCAAGACGAATCGTTTCGTCAGATTCAAGGGCTAACATTAAAGCAAGATTATCATTATAGCAACCTATATCAAACTGCTGGCATAACAAGTCAACCCGCTACCAAAAAGTTGGACAAACCGCTGGCACAAATGAGGCAAACCGCTAGCATTGAAAACTTGACAAACCGCTGCGAGATGAGGCAAACCGCTGGCAGAATTGATCAAATCGTTGCTTGACATTTTATCAAACCGCTGCCTAACAAATTTACCAAACCGCTACCAATTTTAAGCTCGGTAAACCGCTGGCTTCTCAAACCGCTGTCTAGAATCTTACCAAACCGATATAGACTTTTCAATTAGACATAGTAACATTTTAGGATAGCCAAGAAATATAGCAAATCGCTGCCAACCTGTGTCAAACCGATATGGTGTATAACAAACCGCTGCTTAGTAAAAAGAAGCAAACAGCCAGCTAAAGTAGCAAACCGCTATGACTTTTTCACCTAACCTCGGTGACCAAACCGTTGTCTGTATAGTCCTTTTGTACTTTTCCCTAAAATTGTGGATCTGGTCTCTTCTTTATACCAAACCGCTACCAAGAACACCATAACTTAAAAAAATGAAAAATAAGCTTAATACTCAAATAAGCACAACCAACCCTAATAAGCTTCTAAGCCAGAAGAATAAGCCATAAAACCTTAATACTAAGAAGCTAGAAGAGAGATAAACATGAAAGTACAGGCTTTTTCGAATCAAATAAGCAAAATTTCAAAAATAAGTACAAATAAGCCATAACCTTATAGGCTTCAAATAAGCTAGTTTCTAAAGAAAATAAGCCACGAAATCACTAACCAAATAAGCTATGACAATGAGAAACCCAAAAGTACAAGTTTTTCATATCACAAGCTTAAAAACCATAAGATCTGAAATCTCATAAGCTCATATAACCTCGAATTAAGAAAACAAACCACGAACACCATGAAATAAAGCAAACCACAAACACGAATTCCCCCTAGGCTCTGGTACCACTTGTTATCCCACTAGTAATCCAAACACAACTATAATAATCACACCAATAAGCTTAATAATCCGAATAAATAAGAAGAAAATAGATGAAACAAAATGGTAGAATATTAGATTAGAAGAGAGAGTTTGATGAGTTACACATACAACAAATGGCAACTGATTTGTGAGAAATCACATATCCATTTTATATCAAAATATAACCCTAAAAAGATGAAATAATGCAAATTATGCTTGTATATTGTGTATTTTGTCTTTTTTGATGTGTAGGTACGGATATTATAAGAATCACATGAAAAGAGCCAAAAACCAAACAAAAACAAACACGAGACGGAAAGAGTACACAAGAGCCGGGTGTTTATCAAGCTTGAGTCAACAAAAGTCAACCATGGTCAACCTTGGTCAACTCATGTGAAGACAAAAATCCTTAAGATTACCAAAAGGACCTTGAATGTTAAATAATTTCACCGAAAGTCCCTAATCCAGTTTATTTAGTTTTAGCTTATTTTAGATTTAAGCAGCTTATTGTAATAATTAGCTTATTGTAATTTCAGTTTTTCTTTAAACATTGTAACCTCATTTTCAATATTAATAAAATTTCATAGTTTACTTAACAATCATTGCCTTATTGTCTTACAAGCTTAAATATGATAGATCTTACTTAAATGAGCTTTTCATAAGCTGTTGTCACTAGATAATCTAAGCTTATCAAAGCTTAATAGGTTTAAAATTGCCTCAAGCACTCAAATTTACCACAGCTTATTTTTGGAAGGGAAGCCAGATTTGGATGGGCTTCCTAGATAAGCTAGAGCTTGTTGAGTAGCTCCTTGAGCATTTAATATAATAGCTTTTGTCACCAAAAATACCAAAAATATGTGATTTCATGCCAAAATTAAAATTTTTCAAAAATAAAATAAGTGTTTTGACACGAATTTTTGACTTTCCGTTGGTGAGAATAAGAATAAATTTCACTACAACAAAATGAGCCTAATGCAATATTTTACAAGCAACACTTTTCAAATGTGTTGCATTTTTTATAAGATTGATGAAAGGCAACATTTTCAAAACAAGTGTTGCATATTAATATCAAAACGCAACACTTTTATTAAAGTGTTGCAAGTTTAACAACATAACGCAACACATTAAGAAAGTGCTGCAATTACTAATGCATAAACACAACACTAGTGTTGCACAAAAATTTATCTCCCGCTTACTTTTTTCTTTAGTTCCCCGCCTTTTTTTTACCCAAAATTAAAACCCTAACACTTCATCTATATGCCGCCTCATTTTTCTTTTTGCACTTGCAGATTCACATAAAGGACACCAAACCTTTTGATTTTTCATATAGCATTTTTTAATCCATGAGTAATACGGTACGTGAAAATCATCTTGTATTAATTCTATTATAAGCTAGAACTTCTTGGGTCTAATTTTTTCTACCGTCTCCCCATTAGCAGCAGTTTTATGAAATCTAAAACTAGTAACCCAAAATTAGAGACATGTTTTGTTCAAAACGCCTCATTTTACATGTTATTTAATGGATTTATCCATAAATTGCATCTCCAAATTTAAGATTCGGGGTAGATTCGGATTTGTAGAACTTAAAAGTACTTACTATAGATCTTTGGTAAATAGAATATTAAGCAAACTGAGAATAATTGAGCTTGGATTTATTTTTGTTACCCAGATTGTAAAAAAGTTTTTTATTTGTGTTTGTAAGTTTATTTTTGGTTAACTTATTACTCTTGATTTTTTTTATCATTTTCTGCAGAACATGGTAAAGAATGAAGTTCTCGTCTATAGTTGCGGGTTTTGGATTATACTCTAGTGACATTATGTATTCTTGAGGTATCACTTTCCTTTGTTCTTATCTCGGGAATTGTGAATTTAGGATAGGATGACATGCAGGGATGCTAATAATAACTGCTTATGTAAGATCTTGTAGATGCTCTTATGAGGTTTATTGTCTTTGCTCTTAAATCATGTTACTTGATCGATTTGGTTTTGCTATTCATCTTGATTTTATAATTGGGGATATAAGACTATTCAAACATATATGATGTGATTATATTTGGTTTATATCTCACTCTTAGTGAAGTTGGTCTGGAAAAAGTTGCAACTTTAAATTGAAATTATGATGATAACTTATGTATTCAGTACAAATGTTTTAGTAAAACAGTAGCAAATATGAGCTATGGTTTTTGTTGTTTGTGGTTTTCTTAGTTAATTTCAAACAAAGTCGCTAATGTACGTTTTGTATATATCTGCGTACTAATTGCATAAAAGAGGTAGATAAAAAGCATTCAATAAAATGAATTGATCATAGGAGAGTTTTACATTACTACTGCATATAAATTAGTACAAACAAATACAATTGGACTGCTAAGGCGATACAGATTTGAACCAACGGTTTAAATAACACTGATTTTTTTAAACAAAATATGGAGCCAAAACTTCTGAAAAAACATTATGTTAGAGATTCCCAGTCCGGATATGGCCATTCATATACCCAATCGGGTCTGCTGTATCAGACGCAATAAAGCCACAAACCTTCTTCACTGCCATCATATATGCATCCCAGATAACAATCAAAAGTTGCAAATATGAGATCAAAATGCGCAGCGAGAAGGAAAGTAGTTTGCAATATCAAAATTTACTTCTGAATATTGTATCCAGTTGCAAAAGTTTATTACCTAATAGGAGCCATGTTTGGGCAATTTGTGCACATTGGATGAATCTCAAAATCTTCAATGGACTCTTCAGGTTCATTCACCTAGGCAATGTGATCATTTAGTGTTGGGGAGGAGGTGTCGCCGAGAGTGGAGGGATGAGGGGGAGGGTGGTGGATGTGAGCGGGGGGAGGGTTTATGAATAGGATATCAATCTTCTAGAATATATGTAGGAAGGTTGGGTGGGTGTTTTATAATTGGATATGGGGTGTGTAAAGTGGTGGGATGGTGTATAGGTAGGTGGGTTTTTTCATATGAGTTTTGGTTGAATTAGAGAGGTAGATATTTCGCTAATGGGTACTTTTAGCCTTTGCGTTAGATTTTTTCCTCTGCAATGTTCAAATAAATAATCAACAAAATATAATTTGGTCAAAAATGAGCGGTTTAAAAGGGTTCAAAGTTCTACTAAGGTGTTATTCAAGTGCTTCACAATCTAAAACATTCATCCCAATCGCGCGTCATCAGAACACACAAAATCACAATTTTCTTTCACATTTCAATAAACAAACAACTTTTCACACAAATTCACACAGTGCTTTCTACCAACTTCAACACATTCAATGTCACATCTAGTTTCAATTCAACACACACAATTCAATCACATATCATCAACCATCACTTTCAATTTCAACATCATCACACACACATCAACCAAATAAAAAAAACAAAATCACACGTCATCAATTCATCAATCAACACAATCAAAAGAGTGTTATGTGGGTGGGGTGGAATCAACACCCCATCATTCACAACAATTCACACTCAACAACACAACATTCAAATCAATATCACAACCAATGGTTACACATCAAGAAACACTATCACATCAAATTCACAAACCAAAAAGCGCACATTCATCCAACAAATTCATCACACATCATCACAATCCAGATGTGCAAATCACAATCAATCCCATCAAAAGAGCTTTCAACCAACCAAATCAAATCACATCACATTCAACACAATACCAACCAAAATTACTTCAATTCGAAAAAACAATCAAACAAACAACCAGTCTCTTTCACTTTCACATCAACACACAAATTCAAACATCATCATTACAAAAGATCACACTTTCACATCATTCATTTCAACAATTCCAATCACAATATCCCATTCAACACACACTTCAACACCGAATCAAAGCACAAACCATTCACAAATCCACACCCCCCCCCACCCCCCCCCCCCACAATAAAATTGAGCGGTTTAAAAGGGTTCAAAGTCTACTAAGGTGTTACTCAAGTGCTTTCAACCTTGGAATAATTGTTCAGAAAAATAAGAATTAACTTAATTTGTATAGTTTTCTTTGTTATCGTATTCAATACGTTGATATTTATCATAAATTAAATGAAAAAAATGCTTACTTAGCATGTTTCTTGATGAGCTTGTAACTTTGACTATTGATTTAGAAGCAACCCTTCCACCTGGGCAATATTATAGTGAGATAAACAGTCGTCTACCACTGAAAAAAATTCTTAAATCGCTATCCTCAAGCAGATGTCGATTATTTTCTTGCTCTTTTATGTGAACCAAAATATTTTCGCATGTCCGTTAAAATGTCCAATCTCAAAATTTCTGCATTTTTGTTATAGTGTGCAGTGGCTTTCAGTCTGCAAGTCATTTGGTTAAGGGGTATGTTCTGCAGGTCAGTGGGTATTTGATGTGCAGTGGGTCTGATATGCATTTTGCAAATTAAGGGTTATGTGTCTTTGGCTGGTGATTGAAAGTTTGGTTGAAGTTTATGGTTTTTAGTGAGTGGTGCTTTTGCAATTTTGGTCATGGGTTAGTGGGTCTACTCAGGAGTGTATTTCTTTATGTGATTATGGCATGCCATTTTGGTTTGTTTTGTTAGTGTAAGCTTCTTTATTAGGGTCTACTAATTTTAATCATCTTGTTGATTTAGTGGATGCCTTGGTCTGTTTTTTTGTTGCATTTTGCGCGTTATATATATATTGCCTTTCAAAAAAAAATCCGCAGGTAAGCTTTAGTTAAATCATTTGTTTATTTTCATTCATTTTGCAATTGG
This sequence comes from Tanacetum coccineum, assembly GCA_026074375.1. NCBI lineage: Eukaryota > Viridiplantae > Streptophyta > Magnoliopsida > Asterales > Asteraceae > Tanacetum > Tanacetum coccineum. Next base: position 19,836 of record BQNB010011046.1, read on the forward strand.
AATTCCATTTTGTAAAATTCTCTTATGTTTTGTTTATTTGATCACGTTTTTTAGGTTTAATGTACATCATACGATAAGAGTTTGGTCCAGCCGTACTAGAGAAGAAACTTGCAAAGTCAACAGAAAGATTATTTTTTCTCTCAGAGCGCATTCCATGACTCGAGCGCATTCCATGAGTTCATTCCCAAGGATGAGCCATCAACAACCCAAGGGTCTTTAGACACTCCATTAGTGGGAGATGACAACAGTTAACCTGAATCTAAACCCACTGTCCATGTGTCTCCCCTGATGCTTATTTTTCAGGATCTTGCTCTTATAAAACATTCTCCTTTAAGGATAACCCGGCTACAGAATAAGCAGGAATAGAGTTTGTTCTAAGTAAGTATTATGAGCATCTTTTTTCTTGTTTGAATAAAGCTTTGCCGTTGTAAAAAAAAAGCATCTGACAGGAAGATGATTTACATACCACTATATTTACTTGATACATCACCTACATCAATAAAAATGCTTTTGTCATAGTCAAATTAATGGTGTATAAAGTAGATCAAGTAGTGTACAAATCACCTTGGGAACACATGAAGTTGTAGCTAGATGTTTAAATCAAGTAGTGTATGAGTCACCTTGGAAACACCTGGTGTTGGTAACTTACTGTGTTGATTTAAAGCTGGTTCATGATTAATCCTTTAATCTTACTTTGTTAAACTAAAATCTTGTTTCTTGTACAACAAATAATCAACAACCATTGTAAGATCAAAATTATTTTGATCAATTAGAAAGGACAAGTAAGCTCCAAGATAATATAGGACGTCATTGAGGTGGGTACTTGATTATAACCATATGTGCATGTTATTTTACTTTGTTCTAGTACCTGTACTACTGTAATGTGGTTTGTCACGACTTTTTTGTTGTTTAGTATGTATTTTCCCACTAGTAGCTCTTGTTGAATGAGTCTCTACTTTAAGGAATATTATAATTCTCTTTCATTTCAGGTTGCTGTTTTGATGCCAAGTGAAAGCCTACAACAGTTGATAATCCTGATTGCATGAATTTGATGATAAGTGTTGGTTACAAGTTGTTAAGGAAAGTGGAGCTAAGTGGAGAGCTATGTCTAATTCTGTAAGATCTCTTCTCGAAATCAAATCATATTCTCTGAACCAAATTGACCGCTTGCTAATTTGATGTGTTTGTGTTTTCTGTAATTAGCAGAAAGCTCCTTATGTGGATTAAAAAATGACACAACTGCTTCATCTTCTACACCAGCAGAGGTTTGTTTGAAATGGCTTTAGTGCATTCCCGGATATTTGAAAGGGCGTTCGGCTCCAAAGAAGGAAATTCTGGATAATGAGAGCTTATGTAAACAAGTGGGTCATGAGAGGAAACGAGCAGAGGCTAGTGAGGAAAAGGTCGAGAAAATTACAGAAATGTGTCCAACTTTGCATAATGAGAATGAAGATATCAAAAGGAAAATGGGATATGTATTGGAACAACTAGCTTATTTTACTTGTGCGCAACTACCTGAAGAATTTGTAAGTCTTTTATCTTCCATGTGTATTGGATTATTTTTGATAGGATTATATTGATGAGTTAATTAGCACTCTGGTTTAGGAATTCTAAATATGTTTAGTTATAAGATATAAGTTACCTTTGGAGAGTGAAGACTACCTAGTTTTTCAAACACTCGTCACATACTCACATTTGAATATGACTAGATTGTTCAAGTTCTAAACAAGCATCAGATATACAGCTTGAAAAAATGATAAATGATTGTGTTACTACAAGATGCGTAGGATAAGAATGTGTGCACCGGTAGAGCAAGGTAGCGGTATGGTGGTAGTTTTAGAGGATGACGACTTAGGATAATAATATACGCACTGGTTAGTACCAGTAACAAGATATGATCATCAATAACGAAATAGAGTGCAAGAGAGTGGCTGAATGTTCTGCTGTTTGAAGTAATCAAATAACCTGATGTTTAAAAGTTTGGTAAAATATGATCAGATGAAGACTTACAGATAACTTATTAGAATTAGTAGCAATCCTGCGGCTACTAAAACTTATTATTAGACCCACAACTAATAAGAGAATCAAAACTCTAGACACCGCATATCTTTGACTTGAAACCATAGGTAATCACGTAAATTGCAACACCAAACACCCTTTAAAGCAGATTTATGAAACGTAAAAGCAAGTACCTACCAATTTCATAATAAAATTCACCATTTCCTAAGAGCTCAACCCATAAACCTTTATTTGACGCAAGTGGGTCTACTCTTAATTTGGCACACATCTCATGAAACTATGATCTAAAAGCAGGGTTTTTGCGAATGTCATTCTTCACTTAGAATAACAGATTATGAGATTTCACAATCTTACTTGTAACAATTAGATTATCTTTTCTAAAGCATCTGCATTCACATTATACACACGAACAAATTCAAAATTGGGTTCCTTATTAAAACTGGTTATGCGTTTAGATATAACTAGAAGCAAGTGTAACAAAACTTAATAACTCGATAAAGCATCTGGCATTTTAGTGAGATCTTCTATTAGAATATGAAAAGCCACTACTTTTGTAACTGTAACTCATAGTAACGCCAAGTGACCAACTAGCTTGCTATGATCTTTCTGTTTTGCGCTAGAAGAGAAATTTGTACGAGTTTTAAAAATTGACGTCTTTGCATGTTTTTATGTTAAGAACATAGGTTTATTTCTTTTAGTGAAGTTCATTGCGGTTTTTCTTCTAGAATATGTATGGTTTCCTGCGTATTTAGAGCATCCTACTTATGATGAGATGAAATTTTTTTACTTAATGTGATCAATGTATCATGGATGCGAAATGGATTTTATTGTTGTTTTAAGATCTTATGGCGGCCATTTTCTATTTGCAACGTTTTCCTTTTTTTTCACTTTTTTCTTTTAGTAAGTCTACATTCTTCCCAACTTGACTATTATCTTTACCAGTTACAAAACTAATCATATTCTTTTGTCAATTTCATATGCAGGAGGTTGCGGTTGTTTTGTCCGATGTCAATTTACTGGTAGAATATGCAAAGAAGATGTCAAGATTTCTAGGGTTTTAATTTGATAACTTTATTCTTTGTTGACAAGACAAATAATACTTGTATGTATATGTCAAAGTACAATATGATATTATTTATGGTATAATATTATTGCTATTACGGAATGGAAAATCTTAATGTATTAGACTTGTTATAAGGAAATGGATATAAGTAGCATTTGTATTGCATGGAACAAAAGTGTTACAAATAATTCATAAAAGTTTTATTGTGTGCTAGAAACAACTGAAACTGTTGCATTTAATAGATTAAAGTGTTGCAATTATAGTGTCACTAAATAATCTTGTGTTGCACTTTAGTGAAAAAGTGTTGTACTTTAATGGAAAAGTGTTGCACTTGGTTTGTAGTAATGTTGCAGTTGATTTAAAAAAGTGTTGCAGTAGAATGGCAAAAGTGTTGCCATTGAAGGTAAAAGGTGTTGCATTTGAGTATAAAAAGTGTTGCACCTTAAAGTATTGCATTTGCTAAAATAAGCAACACTTTCATAAAGTGTTGCATAGTCTTATCAAAAGTGTCGTTTAAACCTAAGGCAACGTTACATAACGCAGCACTTGGTAAAGTGTCACATTAGGCATAATGCAACATTTTAAGGACATAATACAACACTTTAGTGGTGTTGCTTTAGCTCTATTTTGTAGTAGTGTTGGTTAGATAGTCTTTATTTAGTTTAGTTGTTTATTAAATCATAAGTTAACAAGTTTTTTGTTATAAACAGTTTGAAAAAACCCAAAAATATTAGCATAATTTGTTGTTTTAATTTATTTTAGCTTAATTTGATTGTTAAGAAATGTGTTCATAAGGTCTTTCATATGCTAACTACTATCTGTATTATTAACTAAGTATTTAAAAACTAAGTTTCATAAGCTAAAAATGGTAATAAGCTATTTAAAGGGGTGTTTGGCTCAAGACAGCACTAACATAAGTTAGTCCTGTCAAGAGACTTTTAGCTCTTTAAATCAAGCTTAGAAATCATATTGAGGTTTATAAGGTAAGGTTTTAAGGTCTTAGTTAAGTTTAATCAAGTTTTGAAAGGATTGAGTGTAATTTTCTTGAATTTGAGTTCATAAGCTCAGATTTAATGTATTTTGAGCTTAAAACTGTTTTAGTTGATTTTATTGATCAAGTTCTCTTGCTTGGTGTTTTATTTGTGTAGAAACCAATCATTAAGGGTTGCATCCATTTGTCTTGTGATATGGAAGGAGATTTTGTCAACTGCATCAGCAAACAAAACCGTCTAAAACCCATTTTCATTCTAAGATTTAAGGTAGCTTAATGTGGATTTAGTTTTTGAAATTAGGTAACAGCAGTTTCATCAGCCAATCAGATTAGTTAGGGCTTATTTCAGTTTAAAAAGCTTATTAGTGTATCTGTTTTTAAGCCTGCATAAGTAGTTGTAGCCTTTTGATAAAAAAAACTAAAATTCCAAAAATAGATTAAATTGAATAAACAGCTTTTTCATCTACCTTTTTCTTAGCTTAAATGAATTTCAAAATACTTTTTGAGAGCTAATTAAGATAGCTTATAGGTCAAGCTTTCTAGTGGTATATGCCACTAAGCCATAAGGATCAGTTTATGTGCTAAAAAATAAGCTCAAAAAATTCTTGTTGGACTGTTGGGTAAACAGTTTGTGTCAAAATGCTTATTCCTGTCTTTTAAGCATTGGCTTGTTAATTTTGCTTAATCCTTGCTCGGTTTTGCTTATTAGAGTAGTTTCAAGGTGATTGTGGATTAATTTGCTCAGGCTTGAGCTTATTCTAGCTTTTTAGTTTTCTTAAATTTTGTGAAAAAAGCCATAAATCCTTTAAGTGATATCTGTCTGATTGATAAGCTGTTTTCTAGCTTATTTGTGAATTTGAAAAAAGTTGTCTTCACAAAAAGTGTTAATTTTTAGCTGTTTCACAAGTTTGTTTCAAAAAGTTTTCAAAAATAAAAAAAGAGGAACAAGGGAAGTCAAGGGTGAGCAAGGCTCGAACCCTTGACCTCAACCTCATTCAACCCTCTTAAACGCACACCTCTCTACCACTGCGCCCTTGGGACTTTTACGTCCTAAGGTGCAAACACAATTTACTTAACACATTTTTGGCCCTTTTTTCATAAAAGCACTTCGAGTGTTTAATCTGCCTTTTCTGGCTTATTTAGTTAAGCTACTTTTGAGTTTTTAATTTTCTTACAAACTTTTCATCATCAGCAATTTTTAGTAATTTTCTAGGATAGTTATTTCAAACTTTTATATTTTTCTTGCATTTTATTAGATTAAAAACTTTAAAAAATCATAAAAAATAGAAAAATAATCAAAAAAATAAAAAAAAATTTCTAAAAATTTTCTTTTATTATATAGTAGGTTTAGAAATCAAATTTGCGTTCGTAGGTCTTAAATTTGATATACTTGCTTGTTTGTTGCGTTTTCTTTAATTCACGTTAACATTTTTAGGTTTTAATTGTTTAATTGATTAGTCGTTTACTTTCTTTTGTTTGTTTTATGTGTTTTTAATTGTAGAAATAGAAAATCAATTCAAAAACTTTGAAACCATTCAAATCGTTGTCCAAATAATAACGGGGTTTCAATTCATAATTCTTTGATATTAATACGTACGTATCAAATTTTTGGCGGTTAACGTACGATATTTTATGTGATTTTCTAATTACCTTTTTCCTAAAGGGTAGTTTTGGAATTTCAATACTTTGATATTAATACGTACGTATCAAATTTTTGGCGCCGCTGCCGGGGAATTGTGTTAAGATTCTCTTGTTTGAATTTGTTGATCGTGATTTGGAGAACCTTTCGTCTTCGAAAGTTACGTCTTTTGAAAAAATCAAAAAAAATCAAAAAAAAAAAATAATAAATAAGTAAAAAATATTTTTCTTTTTCTTTTTACTATATATAGAAGTGTATAAATAAATAGAAAATAAAAAAAAATATTTGCTCTTCCGGATTTTTCAATTTTTATTGTGTTCTCTTAAAAAACTAAAATACACAAAGCAATTTAATTATCTTACTAGAGAATTTGTGAATATCAATTAATAAGTTCCCAATCCAAAGATTAAAAAGTAACTGTCTTGTGTCACTTACCAAAAAGGCGCACCTATTTTGTGAAATAAGCTATTAGGAGGGTTGTTCCAAGGAACTACGACCCGAAGGGACAAACGTTTTTAAGGCGATTCGCTCCCACTACGTCCCCCGCTTGCTTGCAAGTTTCACTTAAGGGAGTTACCCTAAGTTTGTTGATTATTCGGTGAAACAAAAATAATTTTTGTGTATATATTTTCTCTCCTCGTTTGTTTTATCGGTTTTATTTTTGTAGTGCATGCGCACTAGAAATTCCTATTTTCCAAATAATTCATCCGTAACCATTCTGAGACGTCGAAATAGAAGACGTGCTCCAAACGTAGTCGAACCCGAGCTTCGTACTATCGTTGAAGTTGCACCAATGGCGGATAATCGAACAATGGAAGAGCTACTCCAAGCACCCACGGAAGGGTATGGAGAAGCTATCGTCATACCGGAAATTAATGCGGACCATTTTGAAATTAAGACGAATTTGCTACAATTGGTTCAAGCTAACCCATTTCATGGTTTTGAGAGGGAAAATCCCCATACTCATATTAACAATTTCAAAAGGATTACCTCGACTTTGAAATTTAGGGATGTGCCGAATGATGTGATTAAACTCATGATGTTTCCATATTCACTCGAGGGGGCCGCTAGAGTTTGGTACGATAAAGAACCTCCTAATTCTATCTTGACTTGGGGCGATCTCGTAAACAAATTCGTGAATCAATTTTTTCCTCCCTCGAAGACCACCCACCTCAAAAATGAAATCTCTCGATTTACTCAAAAATTCGAGGAGACATTTGGAGAGGCATGGGAACGATTTAAGGAAATGCTTAGAGCATGTCCCCACCATAGATTTACGGAGTTAACTTAAATTGATACTTTCTATAATGGTCTAAATGAGAATGATCAAGACTCCTTAAATGCCACGGCGGGTGGAAATCTTTTGAGTAAGACTACTAGAGAGGCCTTGAACATAATTGAGAATAAGTCAAAAGTTCGTTATTCACGAAACAAACCGAATGTTTCTAGGATGAATACGACTTCTAGGGAAAGTTCTAGTAAGACGGATGAGAGAATTGATAAGCTTGCGGACCAAATTTCGACCTTAGTTGAGATTGTTTCTAAGAAAGTTGTCACTCCCGCTACGGTTAAAGCGGTTGAGGAATCTTGTGTTATTTGTGGTGATGCCCATGCTTACTATAATTGTAATGCTACCGATATCAATCAATCGAGTGTTTGTGCGGCAACGAGTACTTATAATCAAGTTGCCCCTCTAAACCATGCTAGCAACCAAATGGCACCACCCGATTTTGCTCCGTTGCAAAATAATCAAAATAGGTTTAATCAAAATCAAGGGAATAATTTTATTCGGGGAAATAATTTTCATGGAAATCAAGGTTTTCAAGCTCCAATTAATCATGCTCCAAATTTTCAAAATCAAGGATTTCAAAACCAACATTTTCAAGCTCCTAATAATCAAGTTCAACAAGGGATTTCAAATGAGTTTTCAAGTTACATAAAATCTAATGACCAAATGATGAGAAATATGCAAAATCAAATCAACTCATTGAAAGGAGAATTTAAGAATGAAATTTAAAATACAATGAAGACCTAACAAACCATCTTGATGAATCAACAAAATGCTTTTCAAAATAATTTGCAGAATATGTTAAGTGGATTCTTCCAAAACCAAGCCTCAACTTCGAGTACTCTTCCGAGTAATACTATTCCTAACCCGAAGGGTGAGATGAAAGCAATCACTACTTGAAGTGGTGTTGCTTATGAGGGACCCTCGATTCCTACGAATCCTTCTCCCAAAAAGGTAGTGGAACGAGAAACCGAGGAGACAACAGATAAGGAGCAAACCAATTTCCAAGGAAGTACCGCTCACATCCAACCTCCGGTTAACCCCATTCCTATTCCGAAACCTGATGTTCCGAAGACTTTACCTAAGCCTAATGTTCCATATCCTTCTAGACTTATTGATCAAAAGCTCCGTGAAAAAGCTATGAATCAAATAGATAAGTTCTTTCAAATATTTCAAGATTTGCACTTCGACATTAGCTTCGCGGATGCTTTACTTTTGATGCCCAAATTTGCTTCTACGATTAAAAGTTTGCTCACGAATAAGGATAAGTTGTTTGAATTAGATAAGATACCGTTGAATGAGAATTGTTCAGTGATCCTTCTTAAAAAGCTTACCGAAAAGCTTGGAGATCCCGGTAAGTTTCTTATACCATGTGATTTTCCCGGAATGGTTGAATGCTCTGCCTTGGCCGATCTTGGCGCTAGCATTAACCTTATGCCTTTGTCCGTGTGGAAGAGACTTTCTCTTCCCGAACTTACCACCACTCGTATGACTCTCGAACTTGCGGACCGGTCAATTACTCGTCCAAAAGGTGTCTCTGAAGATGTTTTCGTCAAAGTGGGGAAATTTCATTTTCCGGCTGACTTCGTAGTAGTTGATTTTGATGTCGACCCTAGAGTTCCTCTTATATTTGGTAGACCTTTCTTAAGAACGTCTCGTGCTCTTATTGATGTTTATGGTGAAGAAATTACACTTAGGTTTAATGATGAAGCAATTACGTTTAATCTCGGGCAAACTTTGAGATACTCAAGTGATCATTATGCGGAATCGGTTAATCAAATCGATATAATTGATGTTGCTTGTGACGAGTATTCTCAAGAAGTGCTTGGATTTATGGATAGTCTCAAAAGTGGCAATCCCACTTCTATAACCTGATAATTGCTACTTCATTTTCCTTCCCTCACTCAATTTGAGGGAGTGGATTTCATTTAGAAAAATTGAAAATTGTCTTTCTAATGGATCGATTCCATCGGGAATTGATGATGATGTTTTTGATCCGGAAGGAGATATTTGCTTAATTGAAAAATTGTTAAATGAAGACCCATTTCAACTCCCTCCGATGGACCTTAAGCAAGTAGAAGTGACCAAGGAAAAATCATCAATTGAAGAGCCTCCAGAATTAGAGTTAAAAGATTTACCATCTCATTTGGAATATGCTTACTTAGAGGGAAACGATAAGTTACCCGTGATTATTGCAAAAAGTTTAAAAGATAATGAAAAAGAAGCCCTCTTAAAAGTGCTTAAATTACATAAACAGGCCATTGCTTGGAAAATCACCGACAAAATCAGGTTATGACTCCCTCGATTTTGCACTCACAAAATCTTGATGGAGGAAGATTATAAACCCGCGGTACAAAGTCAAAGACGAGTTAACCCAAAAATTCATGAGGTAATCAAAAAATAAGTAATCAAACTTCTTGATGCCGGAATGTTTTACCCGATTTCTGATAGTCCGTGGGTAAGCCCCATGCATTGTGTACCCAAGAAAGGTGGTATAACCGTTGTTGCTAATGAAGATAATGAATTGATTCCAACACGATTAGTTACGGGTGGAGAGTTTGTATTGATTATAGGAACTTAAATGAAGCTACTCGTAAAGATCATTTTCCGTTGCCATTTATGGACCAAATGTTAGAAAGATTAGCCGGAAATGAGTTTTATTGTTTTCTAGATGGATTTTCAGGGTATTTTTCAAATCCCAATAGATCCCCAAGACCAAGAGAAAACTACTTTCACATGCCCTTATGGAACTTTCGCTTACCGTCGCATGCCATTTGGCTTGTGTAATGCTCTCGGTACTTCCAAAATGGTGGTATGATGGTCATATATTCCATGAGATGATCGAAAAGACTATGGAATTTTCATGGAAGATTTTCTCGGTTTTTTGGGGATAGCTTTGCTCTTGCCTCTCTAATTTAGACAAAATAACAAAAAGGTGTAAGACACGAATTTAGTTCTAAAATTGGGAGAATGCCATTTTATGTAAAAGAAGAATTGTATAGTCATAAAATATCAAAGTCCGGGATTGAGTGTCGATAAAGCTAAGTCGATGTTATTGCTAGCAACCTCATCCGACCACAGTAAAAGGTGTTATGAGTTTCCTTGGTCATGCCGGTTTTACCGACGATTTATCTAAGACTTTACTAAGATAGCTAGACCTATGACTCACCTTCTTGAGAAAGATACACGCCGCTTGTGTTTTTCCTCAAGATTGTATTGTTGCTTTTAGAGACCCCTTAAAAAAGAAGCTTATCGAAGCTCCGATCTTAGTTGTCCCCGATTGGAACCTACCTTTCGAACTTATGTGTGATGCTAGTGATTTTGCGATTGATGCGGTTTTGGGACAACGTAAGACTAAGCATTTTCAGCCTATACATTATTCTAGTAAGACAATGACCGAAGCTCAAATTCATTACACTACAACGAAAAAAGAAATGCTTGATGTAGTTTATGCTTTTGAAAAGTTTCGGCCATATCTTGTCTTATCCAAAAGTATAGTGTATACGGATCACTCGGCTCTAAAATACCTTCTTAGTAAACAAGATGCTAAGCCGAGATTGCTCTGGTGGGTTCTCCTCTTACAAGAATTTGATATCATCATCCGTGATAAGAAAGGGACGGAGAATCTCGCGGTCGATCATTTATCTAGACTTGAGAATCCTCATAAGGATGTGTTAGAAAATAAAGACATAAATGAAAATTTTCCTTTAGAAACTCTTGGAGTTATATCTAGTGGAAGTACCCCATGGTTTGCCGATATTGCAAATTTCCATGCGGGGAATTTTATCATAAAAGGGATGTCGTCCCAACAAAAGAAGAAATTCTTTAAGGACGTTATTTTTTAAAACATTTACACTTGAACGATCCCTACCTTTTTCGGATTTGTGCGGATCAAATCATTCGACGGTGTGTGCATGGCCAAGAAGCCATTGATATCCTCAAAGCTTGTCATGAAGGACCCACCGGGGGCCATCATGGTGCCAATCTCACCGCTAAGAAAGTATTTGATGCCGGTTTCTTTTGGCCGACCATATATCGAGATGCCCATGCTATGATCAAATCTTGTGATACGTGTCAACGTCAAGGCAAAATTTCTCAAAGGGATGAGATGCCTCAAAATGCTATTCAAGTTTGTGAAATCTTTGATGTATGGGGTATCGATTTTATGGGTCCATTCCCGTCTTCACGAGGGAATAAGTACATTCTCGTAGCCGTTGACTACTTATCAAAATGGGTAGAAGCGAAGGCGCTCCCCACTAATGATGCTCGAGTTGTAGTAAAATTCTTGAAATCTCTTTTCGCCCGATTTGGAACACCTAGAGCTATTATAAGCGATCGTGGGACCTATTTTTGTAATGATAAATTTGCTAAAGTAATGTCTAAGTATGGGGTCACTCATCGTCTTGCTACCGCTTATCATCCACAAACGAGTGGACAAGTGGAGGTTTCCAATCGTGGCTTGAAACGTATTCTTGAGAGGACGGTTGGTGAAAACCGTGCCTCATGGTCCGATAAGCTAGATGACGCTTTATGGGCATTCCGTACCGCTTTCAAAACACCAATTGGTTGTACTCCTTATAAGCTCGTGTACGGAAAGTCTTGTCATCTACCTATCGAGTTAGAGCATAAGGCATATTGGGCCTTGAAACATGCTAATTTTGATCTTAAAACCGCGGGTGATCACCGGAAGCTTCAACTTAATGAACTTAATGAGCTTCGTGATCAAGCATACGAGAATTCTTTGATATATAAAGAGAAGACGAAGAAGCTTCACGACTCTAAGATCAAAAACCGCATTTTCAATGTTGGTGATCGAGTTTTACTCTTCAATTCTCGTCTAAAGATATTCTCGGGAAAGCTTAAAACCCGTTGGTCAGGACCTTTCACCATCACCCAAGTTTTTCCATATGGAACCATCGAGTTATCTCAACCCGATGGTCCAAACTTTAAGGTGAATGGTCATCGTGTGAAGCATTACTTTGGAGGGGACATACCATCAAAGGTAGTCTCGGATCTCCAAACCATCCCCATGGACAACTAAATGTGGGGATCGAGTCAAGCTATGTGACTCGGTTACCAAAAACAAAGCGCTTCGTGGGAGGCACCCCATGCTTATCCATCTTTCTTCTTTCTTATTTCTAATGTGATGTGAGGAGGCTTGTACTCTTCCGATTCTTGTTGTTTGTGCTTGTGATTGTTTGTAGGATTGACCCAAAATTTTTTGAAGACTCTCGTGTTCGGTGTTTTGTCCCGGTTCACTCGAGCTTCCTAGCCTTTGCTTGCCATTAGTTTGGGGAAATCCGATATCCTAGATTATTATCGACTAACATCTATCTTTTAGCATACTTAATAAACGGCTTAAGATTTTTGTGATACTTTCTCCATGCTCAGATTATGCATTCGACTCTTTGAGTTCTTGTATGGGTTTCGAGCCTTAGACTAGGAAACATTGAGGACAATGTTTAAGTTTAGTATGGGGTAGTATATCTTCGATATGATCTTACCTACTTTTGCTCGTTGTTCTTACGTACCCCGTTTTCCCCTAAAAATTTTAATTTTTTAAGTTTATATATATATAACTTGTTAAAAAAAAGGAAAAAATGATGAAAAATAGAAAATAATTGATAAAAAAATAAGTGTTTTGACACGAATGTAGGCTTTCCGTTGGTGAGAACAAAAGTAAATTTTGACCCGACCGGTTTTATATCTTAGCTTTTCTCCTTAACGTAAATAGATTGAAATTTGCTAATCTTTTATACAAGGAGCTATAAAACGCAAGTCTAGCTTAAAAAAGTCAAGACTTTGCAAGTTCCCATAATTGATTTTAAATATGCGAAGATCGATTTATTAGGCTAAGCATTCACGAGTTTCTTTATTAGAAATTTTAAATTGTGAAGAACAAGAGATGATAGAGTAGAATATAAGTTTTGATGCTAAACATAGAATAGTTGGATTTCTTTAAGGCTCATAAGTGTTAATTGTGGCTTTTTCTCCCATTAGCTTGTTTCACCTTTATATATAATTGTTTAATAAATAGAGTTGTGTGGTTTTTTGGTTAATAATTAGTTAATGGAAGTTTTCTTTAGTTCCTTTGTGATCAAGATGAGTATACATCAGGAATACTTAATTTGGCATACTATATGTATCACATTAATAAATATTTTGCTTATCCCTTAAAGAGCCTTAGGGTATATGGGGTAAGTAGAATTTAATAAGTAAAATTATAGCCTTATTCATTCCTTAAAGAGCCTTAGGGTATATGGAATGAATATTGTTGCTTAATTTTTGTCTTGTTTGTACCTTAAAGAGCCTTAGGGTATATGGTGCAAATAAGATTGGTCCATTTATGTCTTAAAGAGCCTAAGGGTATATGACATGAATGGTGCCTTGCTTAAGTAACCTAATAAAAGCCAAATTTTGGTCGCCTCGATGTGGACTTAATTTTGATGACATTTGATCTTTTGAAAAGGGCTAGGAACTAATTATTGCGTTTTTAACCGTTACGCTTTATTTTTGGAATTAATAAGTATCGAAATAAAGTCTTAAAGAGCCTTCGGGTATATGACTTAAATAAAATCTTGAGATACAAAAGTAGGAATAAGGGAGGATCGACTAAGGGGTTATTCTAAATAAAGCCTCCGGTCTCTGGACTAGTAGTTGAGTTGTCTCGATGAAATAAAATGGTTTAACCCTAAATCTGCGAAATTCGACTTAATGTGGGACCTTTTCTTTCTTATCGTCTCTTTAGGAAAGGTTTTCAAAAAATTTAATAGTCTAAACCGGGTTTACTTTATTAATAAGGACATAATTTATTTGTCACCAATAATAATAATAAAATCCTTAGAGGAAATTAGGAATAAGGGAGGAAAAGTAAGTACACAATTAACTTTTATGAGTAGTGTTAGCATCATAACTTATATTTTACAATGATCTTGTTTTTAAGCTTTGCTTGGAGAAGTGAATGTCGGGGACGATAAATTTATCATTTTGACACTTTTTGTGCTTTTTGTTCCTTGATCCTAAAAGTTATTAATGAATAATGAAAGCAATACATTATGTCACACATGAATAAGTGTAAGTTGTAAATTATGAAAATCATAAAAATGAAATGAAAAAAAAAATAAAACATTCAAAAAAAAATGGGTAAAACGGGGGTGCTTGTGAAATTAAATGATTTTTTGAACCTTTTAATGGACATTTTCTGTTCTTGTTTGATTGTGAGGGGTTATAAGTTAAAAGGGGATAAAATTATTTATTTCCGAGTTTGTTTTATTTACATTGCGTGTGGGACCAACAATGGTTTAGTGTGGGAGAATTTGATAAGTGCTAAAATACACATCTTTTGTACCCCGTAAAACACTATTAATCGGACTAAAAATGCTAAAATATGGATAATTATCTTGCAAATATGTTTGTTTGGTATTTTTATGTCTTGCAGGTAAAAATGATTGAAAACGGAGCAAAAACGGGTATTTGCGGGTTCGGTCGATCAAGAGTGCTTATTATTCAAAAATCGAGATGAAGTCGTGAAAATTATCCGAGCATGCGATCGGAAAGAGCACGAGAAAACGAGTCCAAGGGTGCCTTCGGATCTTATTGGGCCAACCCGTAACCCACTTATATGGGCCGGGCCAGCCTATATTAAAGCTAGCCCAAAGACTATGAAGTTAACTCGTTCTAGCAGCTTGATAATATGATCAATGGCGCATTTGCAATACTCGGCCTAACTTGGAAGTAAACCAGCCCAAAATCAAAATGAATGCTAGGCCATATAATGTTTAATGATTTACGCTCAGCTAAAATTCAAAGTATGAATTGCGAATGAAATGAAGCCAACCCACATGCCCTTTAATTAATTCAAGGAAGGTCACGTGCCCCTCCACTAGCCAGGTATTAGCGAACCAATGAATTACACTTGGCGGATAAACATATACATATCTCTTTGCAATGGAATAAATCAAACGGACGATATCAAGGCGTAGGAATGAAGCAATTTAAAGTGGCTACGTGGCAGCTTTTTATCGGTTGGATCATCACATGCAAATTTCATCCGTGCTTTAAGAGGGTTGTCAGCCATTCATTGGTCTGGTGTCTTTAAGATTGGGTGCATTTTACAAACTCTACCTCTCACCCTATTTAATCAACATGCACCCCTCTCTTTTGACCATTAGGACATTAAGTTTTTTTGAGTTTCTCTTAGAAGTTTTAGTTATTTTTAGTTTAGGTTATAGCTTATTTGTCTTTTCTGGTTATTGTATCAGGCTGATTGACAAGCTTAGTAGTATGTTGTAATATATTTGGTTTAAAGTTGATTTATAGATCTCGTTTTGATTATTTTGCTTAGAAAAATAATGCGTTGCTATTCTCCTTTTTGATTAGCTTAATAAATAAAGCTGATTTTTTGTGCTTCGTTATTACTGCTGATTATTCTAAAAAATTCTTCAAATAGCAGAAAATGACTCTTATAAGCATTCAAAGTATTCGATTCATTTTTTCATTGTTTGTAAAGCACCTGTTTAAAATTGGATAAGTCAAATAAGCCGAAAATAGCTTATTGTTGTGAATGTTTCATTTTTGTTTTTAGGAGAAGCTCTTATTTTTTTGTCAAATAAGCTTTATTAAAGCTTATTTGGTTTAGGGTGAGCTTAAGTTGCTATAGTTGAATTTTTGTAAGCTTATTTGCTTATTCGTTTAGTCATTTGAGACATTTATATGCTTCTAGCTAATGCAAACTCCTTGTTGCTGTTTGTTTTTTTTCGTTTGTTTATTGAAATGATGGAGTGCTTATTTCATTAACGAATAGGCTTATTTAGTAATCTTAGTTGTAGATCTCGTTTTTAGCTTATTGTCATGTTTCTTGCTAATTTTGTTGTAGAGATTATTAGGTACTCATCTCGCTTATTCTTGTTTGCTTATTTAGTCAGTTTAAGGTTTACATCTCGTTTTATAGAGATTTGTGTTTTCTCGATTAAGTCTTGTTTTTGATTTGCTAGACACTCATGCTTTTAGATTGATTCGTTTAAATGATTTCGTGGCTTACTTCTGTATGTTAGCTTATTTGTGCGAGCTAATTTTCTCCATAGTTTATTAAGTATTGTAGTTTAAATTAGCTTGTCATTAGGAAAAAGCTTATTTCTTGTAAACATTTGTACTTGCGTTTGTTTCGTAAAAAAAAATTTCATTTGGGTCTGTTTTGATAATTGGACCAAGTTACTAGTTTGGTATAATTGGGCTTTTGTTGGTTGAATTTGGATTTCTGGTTCAATTCGTTGTTTTACTACAAAATTGCAAATTGCAAATATCTTATTATTATAAATGTTAACAGTTAGTTTGTGTTGTGATTTCGGTACCGGTCAACTCATGAGGCGCGGAGCTTAAGGGTTTATTTAGCTAGATCGAATTTTATTATTTGTTTTAGCTAAATAAATCGGGTGGTATTCGTTTAATCGCGGGTCTTCAATTCGGTTCCATTTTCTCTCCTTTTTCAATTTAATAGTGTAGTTTTTTTAAAAATGTTTAGCTTTGTTTGTTTAATCATTATGAGTAGCGAGTAGTTTAATTAGTGCTTGTTAAGTGATTTAGTGATTTGGAATTTAAGTGCGGTTTTAAAAAGGTTTAAAAAATTAATAGTCATTAGTATTTTCCAATTTACATACCGTCATTTACTTTTAATGCAATTTAAATACTTGTCATTTATTTTAAAAAGCATTTTACTTTACTTGTCATTTAATTTCTTGAAACTTGTTTTCTAAGGATTTTAATTCATTAAACCTAAGCCCACATTTCACGTCACATAGCAAGCATATTTATCATTTATATCTTTTAGATCAATTTTAGTTTAATCTTTTAGTTTTTAATCTTAGAATTAATATTAGTTTAATTTTTAGGTTTAAAAATAGTTTAAAAAACCAAACCAAAACTTATATACAATCAAGCTGAGGATTCTACAAATTGGAACGTTAGATTTCCATTCACCTCTCGCTGAGGAAAACGATACCCGTGTTGATTACTTTTTATTCTTTCCTAAGAATAATTTGTATGATACTTAGCTTGCGTATACGTATATGTATTTTAATAATATATATATTATAAATCTGAGGGTTTTATTTGATATAAACGCGTTTAAAAAACGACGAACATCAGTCATCAACAATTACAAGAACATATTTCTTTCGATTAATAGTTTCTACCTTCATGGGACCACATAAGTCTATGCGTAGAAGTTGTAACCGTCCTTTGGAGCTTGAGGTTACTTTTGTCTTGAAAGACGTACGCTTAGCTTTTCCCAACTCACTAGAAGAACAAAGATGATCTTTGATGAATTTTAGTTTTGGAAGGACAATCATAATACAATTCTTTGAAAGCAAGTTGATGGTATCAAAGTTTAAGTGTGAGAGACGACGATGCCATAACCATGCTTGAGATGATGAAGCTTTAGCCCTTTAGCAGATTGGTTTGGGAGAAGTTGTTTCTTGAAGAGTGATTGAATAAAAATCTGTTCCACGAGAGCTTGTGAGAAGATCATTACCTTTTAAGTCACGAACTTAGCATGTAGTTTTTCGTTAATGCAACTTTTAATTTACGCATCATAAATGTGACCAACAGAGAATAAATTATGATTCGCCATTCGAATAGTGAACCCGTTTTTTATAGTGACATTTCCTTGAACCAGATAACTCATATCTGAGAATCGGTGCAAAACTTTTCATTGCCAATCCGAACCATACCTAGAATTTTCTACACGAAGTTAACAGAAGCTTGGAGGACTTTCCTGTTATGTGCTTTGTCGCCACCCTGAGTCTACGATGAACAAGATGCATTTTGGACAAGCTGCAATAAGAATAGAAGACTTGGAGTGTTGGACAAAGTGGATCCCCTAATAGTCTTAGGTGCTAACGTATTAGTAGGTATAGATTATGTTCCTAGAGGCCTACTAATATTTGGTTTAACATTCCCTGTTTTAGAGTTAGGTTCCCATTTGTATCCTGGTGGTGTAAGCTTAGGATACCACTAACTACATGTCTTACTAACATGCTCGTATAGCTTCCTAAATGTGCTTCTAGGTTTCTGGATAGTGGATTCCGAAGCAACTGTTTTCTTATGGGGTGTTGCAACAGATTGGTTCACTGTTCGCTTGGGTTCTCTAGTACTAATAGGCACAACAATAGGCTTTTTAGTTCTAGAATTCAAGTCTTTAATATAATGAAGAACACACAAATCATGATTATCATTCAACACACATTTTCCACAAGTTACACAAACAAAATTAGGTCTTAGCATTCAAACTGTCATTACACGCAGTTACAGACGTTTTATTTTTAGAAAACTTAAAATTCATACGGTGATCTTCTACTTCCTTTGTCTTCACTTAACTATTGTTTTGCATGACCCTATCTTTCATATGAGTGCTCTTAAGCTATAGTATGCTAACGCTAGTAGTGGAAATTACCCCTCTAGAGAAAGACACGCGTTTGTTAGTTTTCCTAATGTCTTGATGTAACTGTGGTGTTATAGTTTAGATAAGCCTAATGTTCATTTTGTACATTCCTGGTGTAATCACGTTTATGTTATTTTGAAATTGATTAACATTCTTGGGTAAAATCTATGGAGAGACTAGGTTTGAAAAATCCTTTGGCAAATTTGTTTTGGTAACCGACCTGGACTTGGAAAAATCTTTCTTTTTAAGAGAATCTAAAAAAGGATTTGGTTTACCTAAAACTGATGATTTTTAAAATTTAAAAGCATTCGGCTGTCGAGTAACCGATAGTTTTACAAAATTAGTATCCATAGATTTTCCTTTCATCTTTTCAATGAGTTTCTTTAACTCACTGATTGCAATGTCTTTGTCTTGTATTTGAGCTTTCAAATCATTTATCACAAAATATTGTTCTTTAAGATCTTGAAAAGAAGAAGATTCGTGTTGTTTCCAAACTTTGTCATTTTTAATTTGCTCCTGACATTGATGTAAAGCAAGTTCAAGATTGATTGAGTGTTGTTTAAGTTCCAAAAAACTTTTTGACAGTTCATTAAATGATTTGTTGTTGACATTTTCATTTCCTTTTGAAAGCTCACTTTTAAGACTTTGACATTTTTCCAACGCTTCTAAATAATCACATTGTAGATGAGTGACTTCATCAAGTTTAGTGTTGTTACACTTATCAATCACATACAAGCACACACGAATATACTTGATAATCTAGAGAGCGAGAGAAATGTTTAGAGAGAGAAAGAACTAGAGAGAATGGTTATACATTAAGATAGAACAAATGAGCAACACCCTCTCCACATGAGTAGAGGGCTTTATATAGTAAAGTACATGGGCCATACTTGGGTTTAAGTGGGCTTCCAAGGCCGAGCTTGATATCTAATGGGCTTTAAAGCCCGTAACTAGGCCCAATTAGCTTATAGAATTCCCTGAAACATAAACTAGACTAATACAAGGTTTGGGAATATTAATGACACCACTTTACTAAAAACTATGTCTAACAATCTCCCCCTAAGGGGTGGTCATTGTACATGAGGCTTCACTTCTTGTAACATCTTGAGTCTTGGAACCTTGTGGTCTTGGGAATTCTTTTGAATTTCCTTTTGCATGCTTGTGATCTTGGATCTTAGATCTTGATCTTTAACATGATATTCTTTGACAAAATACTGATATCGTAGTCTTTGGCCTTGATTTATCTTGACTAATGATATCTCTAATTCTTTATCCTAGACTCTTTATGTAGCATTGCGATCTTGTGTCTTTACCCGCATGCTCATTGTCTTGAAAACTTGCTAACAATCTCCCTCAACATTTTCTTTGGCATGATTACTAGTACTACATGAGTAATCTTGTCGATGATGTTCTTTTGAGGAAGTGCTTGTCTATCAGAGATTGCAGATGACTTGGAAACATGTACTTGAGCTTTCATCATGAATTTATCTCTGTCGATAGATCATATGCATGATGTATTGAATCTTGACTCAGCTGGAATGAGGTTGTGACACCATCACTTATACCTGAAAATTGATTTTAGTGATAAACAAAACAAATATGGTGATTATGGCTGTTGTCATTCGTTTATGTTGGTTACATTACTCCGGTTCTGTGAGGGAACACCCACCCCCTGTTTTTACAGTATGACTACTATACATGTGATTAGGTAGATCATTTTAGAAGAATCCCCCCCCCCCCCTACTTGAAGGGTTTATAGTTTAAAGTGTTTGATCCTTAACACGATTGCATATAGGATTCACCATACTTGCTTGTTTCAATTACCGAAGTCTCAAAGCTGACACTTATGGTAGAGTGAATCAGTGAGATTACATTCTGACTGAATGGAGTGTCAATTCTTATACTGGACCATTACCGAATCCATTGACAAAAGCTTAATTCATATAGAATCGCGCAAAACACCTTACCGCACAGCTGTTTGTTGTCTGACTAAGGAAGGACTTCATTTCACAGTGAATACTAAAGAGTATCACTCTATGTTCTGGCAATTATCACTAGGATAAGTGTGGACTCTTGATAACAACTTGTGAACTTGATGATGCTCAACAAGTGTTTGTCATGAAATGTATCCTAATGAGATTTTTGATTGATCTCGATGGCTCTAGACTCTATAGGTGCACATTTGTTATTTGGTAATCAGTGGCTGGAGCGAATGACACCTTTTTCAATATCAAAAATCTCGGATGAGAAAGCCGATTGAAAAACGTGTTGATCTCTGTGAGAAAGCTCTGTGAGAAATGAAACAAGTGTCTCTTAAGAGACCTTGAGTGGCTAGGGAGGGTTGTGCATTGCATCACTGGGTCCATGATGACTTGTCTTTAATATCAGAATCATCTTTGTGATTACCGATAGATTATGTATTGACCCGGTTTCTGCCTAAGGTTGTATGGAGAGCTTCTTTCTTTACACCTTTATCCTTACAATTCTTTTTCATTCTTCAACCCCTTCAATGCTTACCGAGACTTCATAACTAACACCTTGTTGGGATTGTTCCAGTGCTAGCTCTGCCTCAGTCGACATTATTCCCATTCTCACTTTACTCCTTTTTTTCAATCATACCTAGGACTTCTACTCTATCTAATGAAGTGTTCTTGGGTAGATCCCTCCGGTTCTGGCTGGATTATAGAACAAAGATACCTAACCTTAACCGCCTTATAACTCCTTGAGAAACAACACTTGGTCGGTCTTTGGGTATTGCCATGAAGATCCATAAAACCATTTGATAAAAATCAATCAACGTGTCTGAGAAATCATTTAAGATACATTAAGAGTTTCTAGAGTTACTAAAAAGCTCCCCCTACACATATGCACCATATTATGAAAGAGTTTTGCACATGCGAGGTTTGGGAATGCACTTATTGTAACACCCCCAAAAATCATACAACACAGCGGAATACCACTTGGGGTGCTACTTCATAATACACAGCGCTAGATACAAGAGAACGACCTCTAAATGTGTCGTTTGTAAAACAATCTCGTTGATTTTCTGAAATCAAAATAATAGTTGTCCCATAATTGCATCACCATGAAAAATTTGAATGTAAAGACTCCAATGCACATCAAATAATCCAAGCATCTAATTCACCTGAGAAAAACATGCTTAAAAGTGTCAACATTAAAGTTGGTGAGTTCATAGATTAGTTTTAAATATGAATGTAAGTTTCAACAAATATATTTATCCACTGTGTCATCACAGTACCATGTAAAATTCTCTTGAGCATTCACAAACTTGGAATGTTTGTATGATATTGCTCAAGACCCAAGAAAGATTTGAACTTCCAGTTTGTTTTGGATAATTGGTACCATAATGAACATTTTCCTTTCTTTTAGGTGTCTGAGTCCTAAGCTGGACATTTTATTAGAGTTCGATAGAGAAAAATTTGAAGAGACATGTTTTGAAAGCATTTGAAACTTTCGCTTGAATTTCATTTATACACCTATGTCAATATTAATCAACATTTCTAGGTGCGTAAATGTTATCGATTTACGAGAGACAAGTCGGAGAAGATTATTTTTGGTATTTTTGAAATTTTTTGATTTTATATTTTGGTTTTCTAGATTTTATATTTTTGTATTTTCTTTTTCTTGGTTTTATATTTTTGTATTTTCTTTTTTTTTAGAATATTTAAAATTCAAAATAAAGAGAAAGATCAAAATATTTACAAGTTCGAAGTTTCCATCAGCAGTGATAGTTGTTGCGAGAGTTGAAGTAGATGAAGTGGAATCTTGTTGTTATTGACGTTTATCGGATGCATCAGCAGTAGTAACAGCGGAAAACTTTGAAACAACTTAATTTTCTCCATTGACTTTGAAACAACTCTATCATTGACTTTTTGATTATCATTATATTCTGCTGCAGGAACCTCAGTTTATGTTGTGGTGTGAGGCTTGAACCCTTGTGTTCAAACATTTCAGTTTTCTGATTAGTTTGGAATCAATTTCAACACTGGTTTCTGAGATATAAGCTTTTTTAGGCAACCACACTGGAGATTTTGTTCTTGACCAATGTTAGATGTACCTTCTAAACATTGATTGATGTACATGCACTTGATTTATATACCTGCACTTAAATCCAGAGTTTGTTTGCATTCATGAATATTAGGGATATCTACATTTGAACCATGTGTAGGTTCGCTGTCATCCTTGCTTGTACAAGAAGCGAGTATCTTTCCCGTAGGAACCTACGTAATAGACCACAGTTTTTAATAATTTATACCCACTGGGTTTCATCTAAGGATCAGATCTAGGAGATGTTTTCTCTTACAACAACAAAACGTTTGTTATTAGGGACAAGTCTATGTTCCTTTTGCAATATCTGCCTTACAGGTTTCTGAGTATGACTCTTTTGATCTACAGGTTTGTTACTGTTTCTAGTCTTGTGGGATTGAATCTTAGCACATGAATTCACTTCCTTCAAGAGTTTTGTTATACAAGCATCATGATTTTCATTAAAGACACACTTATGACATGTAGAACAAACAAAGTGTTTAGAATCTGAGAAAGAATTAGAATTCTTAGAGTGATCTGCTATGGGCACAACCGTTATCATTACACAACTACTCTTAGATACAAGCAAACTCCTAGTTGAGTGATTAGTGCTCCTAGGTTTTGGTTTGCTATCATCAGCAGTGCTTTGAAATCTAGCAGAAGGCATCACACTAGTTTTTGAGTTCCTATCTCTTTCTTGTGTCTTTTTCCTAGCTTCATCTAGATAGTGATTATGAACCATGTTATTTGAACTAAATCTTGGCAAGTTCTTAGAACTATTCCTAGATGAGCTAGATGCAATCATATGATTGGGTTTTGAAAAAGCGGATTCACTTCTCTTAGGCAAATAGTGTTGAGTTATTGGTCTTGACAAATTGTGATTCACATTAACTTGGGAGGCAGACCGTGGTTTTGACATTTGAGGCCTTTCAGATTTAAACGCATTCAGTTGTCTAACAATTGATTGGTTTCGTAGTGATTGTAAAACTGGTTTCCCCAAGACTGATGTTTTAGAAAACTTAGTATCTACACTATTTCCTCTTAACTTCCTTAAGTCATTTTTTAAAGTAGTAATTGCAAAAATCTTTTCCTAAATCTGAGCTTTTAAATCAGCATTATTAGCAAGCAAAGAAGTTTTCTGTTCTTTTAGTCTTAGATCTCGTCAATTTAGTAGAATCATATAATCTTGTAATGCTTTTTCAAAGTCTCATTTTCCTTAAGTAATTTATCCACAATATGTTCTAATTCGATGTTTATCGTTTCAAGTACATCAATTTCCTTTTTAATCTTGGCTTTATTACTTGTTTCATTCAAAATTTGACCATGTTGCCCTGATTTTAAATCTTGATTTTGATATTTAAGTTCAAGAGCAATACAATGTGCTTCCATTCTTGAAAAATCTTTTTGAAATTGGGCAACGGTCTTTTTGAGTAAAATATTTTCAGACTCAAGAGATTGACTTGAAAATTCAGTTGTCTTATTATCAAGTGATGAATCAAGCATAGATCTTTTAACTTGACATTGTTTAGTATACTTGTCAACCTTACCTTCAGTAATGATTTCAGGTTGCTCAGTATGTTGTTGTCCTGTAGCAAAGATATTACATTCAGCAGTTAATTGTACCTCAGCCATTGGCTCTTCGTCATATATGGGTTTGATATATGCATTATTAGTATCTGCATCATTCCCAGATCTACTGCTTGTATCTTGTTTTTTGTGTTCTACCTCAATGCTTTCGTACACGAAACTAACATCGATGCTTTCCCTATGTTGCACCTTTATCTCTTGAATAGTGGCCGGTGGATATCTAGAGTATGGTGGATCTAAAAGCAGTTGCCATAGCTTTGTTGTGCCATTCATGGGATCATCGGTCGGAAGAAATTATGGTACTTTTCTTCTTAGCATTATGCTGAAGCTCTCTCTCTTGTAAATTTAATTCGAAGAATGCCATTTTAATTTCGATGTGTGAAATGATATTCATGGTTCTTTAAGGGATTAAGTGACTGTATTATCTTTATAATCATGTGTTGTAGTTTTAAGAAATTTGAAATGCTTTGGATAAGTTTGTTATGGATATAATGATTTGTAACTTGAAAAGACAAACGGTGACCGACATTGATAACGAAGGACGAACTGTAAAAAACTATTTAAACTAAAAGGTTAATTAACTAAAAGTTTGAAAAATAATAAATGAAAACTAAAAAGTGAACAATATAGAAATTAAAAAGTTGTTAAAATTATACTTTCTTTTAAAGTAAATCAGGGTCTATTACTAAAAAACTATTTTAAACAAGGACTAATATAGTATTATTATATTTAACTAAGGTTTAGAGTTAAATTTGTGAAATCAAAGGTTAGAAGGAAATCTTTTGGAAAAGATTAAGGTTTAAAATGAAATTTGAAATTTTAAATTATATTAAAAAATTATGCATGCACTGTATCATTTACTTCCTTGAGATATATAACATACAGTATTTTCTCATTTCATTGTCCCTCCTTTTTAGTCTCGTTTATGAATGATTTAAACAAAAATAAATATGCTACAGATGGATTAGGATGGACCAATCGTAATGTATAAGTTAGAAGTACGCGAACAACAAAGCTCGAACCAAAAAACCGAAATTAAGTAAAAACTAAACACGTTTTTCCCTTTTTTTAAATATGTATAATACCGTTGACGTCTGTTATTAGGAATATAATCGCATAGTTACTACGTATAAATCGCCACCCACTTTTGCTACGATGTATAAATCGCCTTCTTTTCTTGAGTGTATAATCGGTATAGGTATAATGTATAAATCGCCCTATACTTTGATGTATAAATCGTCATATAGAAGATGGTATAAATCGCCCTATATCTTGATGGTATAAATCGCCATAGTTTTTTTGTATAAATCACCAACCTTAGGTATAAATAGCCGCGTATAAATCTCCCAATACAAATAAAAACGTACCATGGTCCTTTTTGTGGTTCACTTGTACACTCTTGTCTACAACCTCAATGAAAACATACAAAAAATGTCATTGTGTCCAACCGTGTGGGACCACACAAAGAGAATAAGCCAACTAAAAGCTTGAATAAGCTGTTTTTGATAAGCTTTAAGAACTAGCAAATAAGCCACGAGAGGAAAACAAGAGAAAGCTTTATTTAAGCTTCGTAAATAAGCTGCGTTGAACTCCGAAATAAGTACGATATATGTTGACAAAAAAGTGTGAAACCTTTTAATGAAAATAAAACAAAGACTTAAAAAAAAACCTAGAAAATAAGTCGGGACATGTATATAAGCTCATAAATAAGTTTTATAAGTTGTCAAAGTATAACTACCCAGTAATTTTAATCAATGTAATTATCCTATTTATTAATTAGATGCACTGTTATTTCCATCTATTTATATTACACCTCTTTTTACAAGGAAATTTTTGCTTTATCTCATTATGCAACGTAACTTGCATCTCTAAAGTAAACGAGCTCACGCAACCTACCTATGCCAATTCTATCTATGTTTATATCATGTAAACATCCTAATATGTCAACTCTATATCTTAATATCATTTTTACCAAGTACATTATCCATTTAACGTACCATTTACAACGTTATATCAAAATAGACTTTATTCATTAACGTTTATATCAAAACCCTAATTATATGTAATATATACATATAAAATGAATGTGCAAGCCTTCAAGCATGTGTACAAGTGTACAATGCACAACATTTGAATTATACTTTCCCTCCAAGTCAATGTACAAGTCATTTAAGCTTAATGTATAAATCCATGAAGCACAAATTCAAACTTTGCCATTTTCCCACCATTTTTCTTCTAGTTTCTTACCACCACTTAAACACAACTTACAAGCTCCTAATGCACAACATTTAAACCCTAAACCTAAACCCTAAGTCATCCTAAAACCCTAATCTAAAATCCTAAACCCTAAACGAAACCCTAAATCCCTAATTTCATTTTAAACCTAAAACTAAATCCTAAACCTTAAAACTAAACCCTAAACCTTAATCCTAAACCCTAATCTTAATCCTAAACCTTAAACTATCCTAAACCCTAACCCTAACTCGAATTAAAACCCTAAACCCTAAGCCGAAACCAAAACCAACCCGACACCCTTTATTTCTTTTTAAACCCATTTTTAAGCTAAGCTAGCTCCCTAACACCTCTATACCTCACCAAATGTCTCCAAGCATTACCATGCTCCTTAAAAGCACCTCCATCACCTCCCTTGGTCACCAAGTCTTCTTGTCACCACCTTGCCACTCCATTGTAACCGAACTCCCTCAACACCATTCCACCTTGCATTGCTACCTTTATAGCCCACAATACTCATCACTAGTCTTCCTTAGTCACCACTCTACAACACTTTATCCTTACATCAAGATAACTTGGGCACTTAGGGTCATATGAGCCCTATATATAGCCGAAACACACACTCTTTCAATCACACCTCAAAAACTTATCACGCAACAAATGGAAGTTTAAATCAAACCAAGGGGTATTCATGTGAAGTCCCTAAGATCATAATAGAACGCCAAGAATCAAAGAGAAGGAAGGTGTTAATTTATATCTAGGCATTACTGAACCACAAAACATCATTTCGACCCATTCTAGGCGTATGAACCCGAAAACCCCATTTTGACCCATTTCTAGCTCAAGTAAGCTTAGTTCTTGTTCAATAAGCTTATAATCTGTAATAGAATGTTCATAATACTCTTAAGATCATATATAAACTCTTGTTTGATTAAAACCTTAAAATGACCCGTTTTGATTTTTGATCTAACGAATCCTTTTTCTAAACTTTTGTTACGTTAGAACATCTTATTTTTGCTTATTCTAAAATGATATAACTAGCAAATATCATATGGAACCTTAAAATAAGCTTGCATTGCTTTTTGGACTTATTTTGCAAATATTTCCATGCATAGGGGTATATATCGTAACTTTCTGAAATTTATAACTAAAGGGGCTGAAAATGTCATTATTCTAAAGTTATAACTATAAGGACCTAATTCGCCAAGTTTCAAAGTTAAAGGTTTAAATAATATATACTTTATATATAAAGGACTAAAATTGTAAAAGTTTATAAACCAAGGATATATATTATTAATTTTGCAAACTTAAAAATGTAAAATATAATATTTTTATATAAATTATAAAAATATATATTAATATTATAAAACTCTATTTTATTAAAACCCGACATATTTATCGTTATTAATCATAAATCGACGCAATATTACATTATATATTTAACGTAATTTTTCATCGACTAACTTTTGAAGAAACTTAAAATCTTATCGTATCACGTTACTAGGGAATTTCATATGAAGGGTTTCATTTGAGTTTTTGTTTTGACGAGTTTGTTGGGTTTACGATTTAAAGTGCCCTGGCTCCTCAAACGATACTACATGGCCTCTAGATTATGATAGCCCGAACAGTGATACAATATTTCCATAATTTAATAAATCAAGGATATACGTTAAAGTTTGTAAAGTTTTGAAACATAAACCATCCCACTAAGACTTGACATATTACTTCAGGTTGCGTGACAAAGCCGTTACTTTCACTTGATATACTTTTGCCATCAATCAGATTTCCCTGTACTGTTAAGGTGAGTTCATAGCCTCACTTTTAAATCTTCTATTTCATAAACCCGTGAGGGGGATACATGCTATAAACTATGAATGCAAGTGTTTTTCCAACAATATGCTATCCTGATATATTATTGCCTAAGTTACCTCCATTTTCCCATAAGACATCCCAGTCTCTCTTTGGGTAATAGCTCTCAGTATCTCTTTGGGTAATAACTCCAGTATCTCTTTGGGTAGTAGCTCCTAGTATCTCTTTGGGTAGTAGCTCCCAGTATGTCTTCAGATAGAGGCTCCCGGTTCTATTAAAATATGTTATTCATGAGCTTGGGGCAATAATATTGTTTTCCATGATAATATTGTTTTCCATAATAATTATACTCATTGCAATTATTACACTTATGGGTGTATAACAACGTAACCCACTATTAAACTTGTACTCAACTATTATAACTGAAAACCTATGAATTTCACTCAACCTTTGTGTTGACCCTTTTAGCATGTTTATCTCAGGGAATTGAGCAACTTATGGCACGGAGTGGCACGGACTTGAAGATAGCTAAACTGTTATCATTTAAACTTTATGTTTCTAGATTTTGAGACCTCCTTTGTAAAACTCTGATATGAAATTAAATGATAACTAAATTTTTCAAAACGTCTCTTTTAGTCGTTTTCTATGATTATGTCTCTTGATCCATGAAGTAATACCCCATATTAGCTTCCGCTGCTATATGTCAAAAATAGGGGTGTTACAGATTGGTATTAGAGCTCATGATTATAGAGAACAAGGGTAAAACCTAAACTATAACTACTTTTTCCATCCAAGAAAGTCTTCCGTGCCACTGCATTTCCCCGAATAGTGTATGTAAGAGATTTGTGTTGCAGATAATACATAACTATTATAATATTATATAAATAACTTATGTTATTTCCACTGGGTTGTTATACAGTCATGTCTTCGTACACCCGCCCTTCTATCCCTTCTAATTACGATGTGAAGGATGCTTTTTCCTCTACAAATGCTCCTAACTATACCCTGACTTCACTGGACTATTCCTGAGATTTCTTTCCTCCCGAGGATATTTCACCACCTAAAGACACTAAGACTCCTATTGAATCACCCATTCCATTATCTCCATCTTCATTAGTAGGATCTTCATCACCCGTTAGGTCAACTACACCACCAGACTATCCCTTTGACGAGTCTATCTTCGCAGAGTTAGATAACTCATTATGGATCATACTGCGACCACTGGGAAGTAAACCAGTCCCCGAGGAACCTGATGAGTCAGATACTTGTTATAATGTTCATCTCTGAAAATAATCATTGAGGACATCCAGGTTCAAGAGTCTTCTAAACAAGATCCAAGAACTCAAAAACAACAAGGGAGAACCACCAATTTAGATATGTGTCGTTTACAGCTTTCTAGAATCCAACCACTAGATATATGAATAATGACACTTGTTAAATTTTGCTATGTAAATTATATAGACAAGTTATTTATACAGTGATGATTCTGTTTTACCTCGTTCTTTCATAATACCAATTGTGTATGTCAAAATTATCTATCTTATATCTTGTAGTATGATGACTTATATCTTTATCCGGGATTACTATGATTCTCTTACCATCCGATTTTCTCAAACCTTTGTACCTAGAAACACTAAGCCTTCTATTGGATCACTCACTCCATTATCTCTGTATCTATCTCTGGAAGTCTTAAATTCCAAAATTTTC
>BQNB010011046.1:56868-79670 GCA_026074375.1 Tanacetum coccineum
GAAGGGTCTCTACGTAAATCCTAAGCCGTTTATTAAGTATGCTTAAAGATAAACGTTAGTCGATAAGATTTGGATATCAGATTCCCAAAATGAAACTGAGGATGTGAAGCTCTTTTGATCGTAGGACAAAAACCGCGAGCACGAGAGGCTTCAAAAATCCAGGACATCCTAGACAATACAACACAAAACACAAAACACGGAGAAAGAAAAAGGCGAGCCTCATCACACAACAAAAAACACTTATTCATTACTACATAACTACCATACTACTACTACGATTATACTAAGATAAGCATGGGTTACCACCCACGAAGCGCTTGTTTTAGGTCACTTAGCTTGACCCAATCCCCCATACTTGAGCTTGTCAAGGGGGATAGAAGTGGAGACACAGAACATCCAAGACACGGATGTCCTCTTGGTAAGAGCAAGGAAAAATCTCTATATGACTTTCAAGAATTTTGGTGACTTTGAAAGCTTTAGTGCCCCGATGAGATAGTTCCGGGAGAAGAGAGGTATGAACTCTTTTAGAATTTGGAATCCCGGGGTTGAAGACTTTTTCCTCATTTTTGGATGAAAACGAGAGTAAAGCTCCTAGCCCGAGAACTTCTTTGTGGAAAGGAAGTTCATAAAGAGGAGTATTAAAATCCTTAAGAATTAAAGAAGCATTAGTGGTCTTCTTTACATTCTTATCCGGTGTTGCAAAGTTGGTGACTTCAAAAAGGTTTTCATGAATGAGTATACCTGGATTAAATACCTTGTCCTCGTTGTCGGTTGAAGACAAAGCATCAACCTCAGAAAAATCCTCATAGAAAACCGAGTCACACACGGGAAAAGGAAGGAAATCACTTGATCTAGGGGGATCCAGTTCATCAATCAAGATTTTAGTATCTTTGATTTTCTCTTCCTTGAAGTCAAATGGATCATCATAAGTATCATCATTAACTGTCTTATGATCAATAAGATCATCATCATAATCATCCCATAATGGCGGGGATGAGTAATCAAGAGCATGCTTATCGGTGAACATCTCAGAAATGGTATCATCAAGATTGTCATCAAGAGAATTTCATCAACCGAATCTTCGAGAATAGAATCCATTTCCTTGATAGGATCATGGTTAAGCAAATACTCTAATTCTAGAAGATCGGATTCGGCATCAAAGGGAAGATCATCATTTCCTGGTAGAAATGTGATGTGAGCGAGTTCATCGGCGAACTCTTCAAGAAAATAATTTCTAATCTTAGAAATCAGGAGACTAGGTGAAGAAGAAGTGGTACTGCCACTTAAAGAATTATGAAAAGGAGGGAGAAGAGATGAAGGATTGCTATTTCCCAGGGGAAATGAATCACTTGTGAGATAAGCTTTGAATTCTTCCCAAATTAAATCACTTTCTTCGAGGGAGATAAGTGTAGGGGAAGAAGAAGAAGACTTGGTCTCGGGTTCTGAAATCAGAGTGGGATTGCCACTCGATTGATTGATAACTTCTGGTGAAGTTAAGTTGGTATGAGAAGTGAGAGAAGAAGTGGGGTTGCCACTTGGATGATTTGTTGCAAACAAATCTTCATGAATTTCCTCATGTGACACATTGTAGATATCAATCATGTTGATTGTTTCTTGATGAGGTTCGTTTGAATAGCTTGAAGTGTCATTTCTCATGTTCAAGATTAGTCTTTCATTACCGTCATGGAGAATCATTTCTTCTCTGTAAACGTCAATCAAAGCTCGAGCGGTCCGTAAGAATGGTCTTCCCAAAATGAGAGGGACACGAGGATCGCTTTTATAATCAACAATGACAAAATCAGCAGGGAATGTGAATTTTCCAACCAGAACAAAGACATCTCTTGTAATTCCTTTGGAGTGCAAATATCACGGTTAGCAAGTTCAAGAGTCATTTGGGTGGAAATAAGCTCAGGTAATCCTAACTTTTTCCACATCGAGAGTGGCATCAAGTTTATGCTAGCACCTAGATCGGCTAGGGCCTTGCACTTGAGCTCACTAAAACCACACGGAATGAGAAATTTCCTAGGGTCTCCAAGCTTTTCGGGTAGCTTCTTAAGGATAACCGTTGAGCAATTTTCATTAAGGGGTGTCTTTGCCAATTCAATAAGTTTCTCCTTGTTGGAAAAGAGAGACTTAAGCATCTTTTGATATTTTGGGATTAAAATCAATGCATCGGCAAAAGAGATATTGATGTGAAGTTGTTTAAACATTTGCTAAAGATTGTGTATTTGGACTTCATCTTTTTTCTTTTTGCTTTTCTTGATTCATTCTTGATGGATAAAGAATATGAGGATAACGAGGATCCCTTGTACGAATCACAAAGTTTCTTTGAGAAGGAGGTTTAGCTTTTTGGACTTGAGGAGGTGGGACCTTAATGGTATACTCACCATGTTCTGGGTCCGTTAAAGTCTCCTCTACACGTTCATCCTCCTCCGGATTTATGAATGGAGGAGGCATTGGAACAGTAGGTCCATCAAGAACAAGACCACTTCGGGTGGTAATGGCTTTCAATTCACCCTTTGGGTTAGCAACGGTGTTACTAGGGAGAGATCCCGTACCCGAGGTAGAAGCGGTGTTCATTTGAAAGAAACTAGCCATCATGTTCTTAAGCTCGTTAGTTTGATTTGACATTGAAGCTTGAATC
Organism: Tanacetum coccineum; assembly: GCA_026074375.1. NCBI lineage: Eukaryota > Viridiplantae > Streptophyta > Magnoliopsida > Asterales > Asteraceae > Tanacetum > Tanacetum coccineum. The sequence continues at coordinate 59,513 of BQNB010011046.1, forward strand.
GAAGATTGCGTTTCATTTCTTAACTTATTTTTCACATTATTAATCCGAGCTTGCATGGCTTTCATGTTAACATCATTCATTTTCTTAAATTTCTCCAATTCACTTAACGAAACACTTTGGTTTTGTTGAGCTGGAGCTTGATAAGTTGGATTTTGATTGAAATTGTTTCCTCGGTTATATCCTTGAGGTTGGCTAAAACGGTTTTGGTTATTTTGCCCGTTTTGTTGAACAAAACCCGATGGTCTTGTTTGATTAACCACACCTGGAGGACGATAACCGGCATTACCCTGATTGTAGTTACCTGCGGCTGCTGCAACGTATCCTTGAATATTATCCCGATATTCCGGGAAAGTGTTGCCATCGGCGGCGAGACACTGATAATAAGGATGAGGACCACCGCAAGTAACACAAATCTCCTCAACGGCTTTTATGGAAGCTGGAGGTGGGGTAGCTTGAAATTGTTTAAGAATAGCCGTCATAGCGGTGGTCACAGCACTCGTTTGCTAATTTACTGCATGAGTAAGTTTGGCTATATCGGAAGAGGAAGAATTACCATCACTTGACTTCACTTGAGAAACAACCGATTTGTTTCATGAATTGCGGACCTTAGATTTGTTTTCGATAATCGTCAACACATCTTGAGTACTTCTTTCCAAGAGATTGCCACCGGCGGCAAAATTCAAGGAATCTTGATCGGAAGGGTTCAGGGCATTGTAGAAAGTATCAAGTTGGTGCAATTCGGTGAAACCATGATGAGGACAAGCACGAAGGAGATCTTTGTATCGGTCCCACCCCTCATGAAACGATTCATCAAACTTTTGTTGACAATTAGAAATTTCATTTCGAAGGTTTGTCGTTCTTGAGGGAGGGAAAAATTCATTAATGAATTTGGACACGAGATCATCCCAAGTGGTAATAGAACGGGGGGTTCTTTTTTAAGCCATCGGCGGGCTGCCCCCGCAAGAGAGAAAGAAAAAAACATAAGCTTAATCGCATGATTCGGCACATCCTTGTATTTGATGGTGGAAGTTATTTTGTTAAACCATCGAATGTGATCATGAAGATTATCTTTCTCACGTCCGAAGAATTGGTCTGAAGTCATCATATTAATAAGACTATGCTTGAGCTCGAATTGCTCAACAAGAATTGGTGAAACCAAGATTGCCTCCGCATAACCCTCGGTGGGTGCACGGAGCAATTCCGCCATAGTACGTTGATCGGCCATCGTAACTATGGGTGATTCTTCAAGAGCGAACGGTTCGACTCTTTGATTTGAACGTCTACGGTTACGACGTTTTGGATTTGAAGTGGTTAGATTAGAAGAAGAATTACCAACGAGATTAGAAGAAGAACGAGTGCGCATGCACTAAAAAGAAATAAAGGAAATTATTTTTTGTTTTTTCAATAATTTCATGATTTATTTTAATGGACAAGATGAGATCGAATAACTTAAACCAATAATCGACAAGCTTCACGGTAGCTCTTTAAAAGAAAACGCACAAAGGAGCGGAGGAGTAGGAAAGCGCGAAGCTATTAAAAACCTTTCTCCTTTAGGGTCGTAGTTCCTCGGAACAACCCTCCTTATACCCCTCTTAGAGTTTGTTAAACTTTTAAAGGTGAGTGACAAGTGTAAAAAACACATATCCGTTAATACCTAAAATAACCCAATTAAACCCAAAACAGACCAAAAATGGCAAAAATATGCTTGTATTTGTGTTTTGTGTGTGCAGGTACGGATATATCAAAAATCACAAGAAAACAGTCAAAAACGGGCAAGCACGGACACGAGAATCAGAAGAGTACAAAAAGAAGCCAAAGATTCAAAGCCGAAGCCAGAAAAGTCAAGCCTCAGTCAAATCCAGTCAAACATGGTCAACAAAAAGTCAACCAATAAAAGACAAAATCCCAAAATATTCCATTTAAGCCCCTCAACTTTCAGAGAAATTCATAAATGGTCCCTAAACCCAAATGGGCCATACCCGGATCCATTTGGCCCAAAAGCCCATCTCATAAGCCCAAGATAATAGTCCATACCCTTTTCCTAAAACAACAAGGGCTAAACTTGCAATTTTCGAAAGATGTTTATAACTAGAAATGGAAAAATCAATTGAGAGGGACTAGTATTGCAATTTTCACAAAGTCCAACAGTTTTAACTGTAAAAAAAATGCGCCAAAAGGAATTACTATTCACCCATCGTCTCCATTTCACCACGCTGTAAAAAACAAAGGGTTTTTCAAAATTAAGGGACAATTTGGACAATTAAAGAGCTCATAAGTGCAAGGCAAGGGTCAAATCAGTCTTTCTAAGGGATTCATTAGCTCAAGATCAAGCTCAAGCCACGTCATCAATGGAGAAGCACACTAGATATGTGGGTTTTACACTAAACACACTCACACAACTAGCACAAGCTGTCACATCAAAGAATGACAGCTTGGCAATCCGTGTGAGCTCAAATGTGATCCAACGGCTCAAATCTTTGATCCAATGATTAAGACAATGAGTGGTGAAGATTGAAGGATTGGAGAGCAAGGCAAGGCATCCTAGAAGCTTCTTTCAGCACCTATAAAAAGGCCTCAGCTCACACACACACGATACACTTTTTTTTACCTTTCATTTTTTTAGCTTTTAATAAACTAGTTTAGCTTAATAGTTATTTAATGTAATTTTCAGCTTAATCTTGTAATTTCCTTTATGTAATGAAAGTTTTCAAGTTATAAAATCTAGACTTGCTTTTATAATATTTTTCCTTTACTGTCAAGCTCTTATTTCATGTTACGGATTCATTAAGCTCTCATAAGCCACTCATAAGCTATCATGAGTCTCTAAGCTCATGATTGAGCTCAATTTACCTTAATCATACCTTTAAACTTATAAAATCAGCTTAAAAACTTATTTACTTTTGCACTTTGGGAATTTAAGCTTAAGGAAGGGGGATCTATAAAGGAACGGATCCTAAGGACTTATACCTAGCTTATTAATAAGCAAAGAGCTTGTCGCTGCCAATTTGGTTCCTCTTGTTTAGGACTAGAGGCTAGTAAGTTCTCATTAATTTTCTAGCTTTAAGTAAATCCTCTTATTGCTTGTAATTGCTAGATCTGCTTATTGCAAGCTTAATATCTGCTTATTTGTGCTTTTTACTCTTAAATTGTGCTTATTAGTTCATTCTCTTCATACTTTTTTGCTTAACATTAGATTAATCATAGTTTTTGTTTATTACTTTTTCATAAAACCCGTTAAATATACCAAAGAAAAAGTAAATTAGCTTAAAACTATTAGTTCTTATTTAGTTTGTTAATTTAGATTAATTAAATTAGTATTAAGCTAAAACTTATCTGGACATCAAGTTATTATTAATTAGATTTTCATTTTGAAGCTTTCTTAAGATACTTATTACTTAAAGGGGTGTTTGGTTTAGTCAGATTTGACCTTATAAAGTCAAAATTATTTGGGCAAAACACTTTGGTCAGCTGAATTTTCATTTGAGAGCAAGTTTTAAAAAGATTTCAAGGATTAGTTAGCTGTTTATCAAAGTATTGGCTATTTTTCTTGTATTAAGCACAATGGAAAAACATTATAGCTTAAGTTGGAAAAAAGTTTATTTTTATATAAGCACTTAGAGCTTCTAGAGAGCTTTGTTTTAATACACTCATTTGAGAGTATCTTATTATAGATTAAGTCTTAATTTGCATTTTCTAGCTTATTTCATAGCTTAATTATGTTCTCATAAGTTCACTGCATTAGCAGTACTAAGTCAATTAGTACTGCTGATTTTTAAGCTTCAATTTAGGAAAGAATATTTAGGAGTTAGAAGCTAAAATTTGGTTATATTATAGTTTTCTAATAGCTTAAGTTAGATCAATACTTTATTTCCATTTTGTAGCTTATTTCCTAGCTTTAAATTAGCTGTTAAAAAAGCCAAAAATACTAAAAAAAAGCCAAAATAGTAGGTTAGTAATTTAGCTTATTAAACTTTGAATCCTAGCTTAAGGTGGTAGAATTTATAGCTTAAATAGATAGATAATAATTAGTTTTATAAGTTTTCAGTAGCTCAAAGTCTAGATTTTCTTTTTGAGTATTTTAGCTTATTTGGATTTTTGCTTGTTGCTTTTGTTTTCTGAGTTTGCTTAGTTCATGATTAATTTTAGTAGCTTAAACGGGTTTCTAGCTCTATTTTCTTTTCTTTATTAGCTTAAGCAAGTCTTAAGCTAATTATAACTTATTTCCTTTTTCAATTTGAACTAATTTTGAGCTCTTTATAGCTTATTTTCTAAAACCAAGGGTTAAGCCCTCCTTTCTGAGGTCAGCTTAAAAATAAGCTCTTATTGAGCTTATTTGTGATTTTCAGCCCAAGTAGCTTTTATTAATTTTGTTCCCATTAGCTTCCTTTACAACTTTGCTCTTTTAAGTTTTTGATAATAAGCACTTTTCAAATCTCAACTTAATTCGGGCCTTATTAGACTTAGTTTGGAGTCGGGGTAGGACCTCAGGGGTTGGATTTGAAACATTTGGATTCAGTTGTTTGCTCAGTTAAGCCCTCCGTTAGTTTGTCAATTGCAATGTTAGTCCTTCAAGGACTAATACTATTAGTCCTTCGTTAAGTTTTAGTTAGTTTAATTAATTTTAATTAGTAATTAGGGTTTATCTTTTAATTAGTTTAATTAAGGTTTACATAAAAAGTAAAAATTAGGACTTTTATTTTTATAAAATTTCTGCACACTTTCTTTATTTAGTGTAACATACATAAAATTTTTAGGATTCTATTTTTATTAATTTTATTATTTTTATAGTTTTTAAGTAGATTAAATTTAAGAAAAATCATATCTTTTAATCTAAAAAGCCAAAAATAGTAATTCCTTTTTCTAAAATTTTCTTTTTACTTATTTTATTTAGGAAAAATATAATTTCAATTATTTTTATATTTTTTTAATATTTTCTAGGATTTAATTAGTTTTAAATAGTTTTGAATTCTTAAAAAATTCAAAAAAAAAATAATCTAAAAAAAAATTTCTTTTTCTTAAAATTTAATTTTATCATAATTTAGGTTTAGAAACTTAATTTGCAATTTTAGGGTTTAAAGTTAGTAGGTTTGCTTAATTGTCGCATTTGATTTGTTTCCCGTAATTGTTAAGTGCTTTAATTGTTTTTAATTACTTGTTTTTTAATTAGTAGTTATAGAAAACCCAATCAATCTTCGAACCATTCCAAATCAGTATCCAATATCAAGCTATGTTTCAATTTCTCAAATCATTGGGAAAACGACCCGGGAAATCATACTTTCCGGTAAAGATACGTATATTATATATTATATATATATTTTAAAGAGTGAATTTTCCTTAGGGAATTTTCTTAATTGCTCTTGTTGAGATATTATATTATATAGTGTATATTGTACAACGTATCAACCATCACTTGTGTACAAGCTACTACACTCAATATACATTGTGTAAACCCTAATTATTTTATTCATAATCTTTCATACACATTTTTACTCTTAAAACCCTAATACAAAAGTCAGAAACCCTAACCCGAGCAAAATACTAAACCATGACCCGTTTCTTCGTTTTTATCCATTGTAAACCTAAACCAATACTCAAATAAGTTGTAATAACTTAATTTACAACATTCTCAATCATATACAATCATCATTTCATCATTTTACTTCAACTATATGCAAATTGAATCCAAGAAACCCTAATTGTGCCCTAATTGGAACTTTGGACCCGTTTACTCGTTTTCGCCCATTATAAACCCGAACCACCTATCAATTCTTGTAATTAATCCTTAATAAAATCCTTAAAAACATTAATCCACACTTATAACTCAAATGTACATGAAATTTAAATCTAAAACCCTAACCCGAGCTTGTTTGAACCCGTAAAAAATGAGCTTTTCTCCAAAGCACAATCTCTCAAAACCTACCCGGAGTTGTAATCCCGTCGAGGTGCAAATTGAAAATCGAAGACGTTTGTGATCGCGCGTTTGAATGGGATTAAGAAGATTTTTGGTTTTGAAAACTAATTCTACAATTAAAATTTAAAAACGAGTAAAGAAAACCTAAAAACGAAAGCTAGAATGATTTAAACCTAGAACGTAGACGGGAACGTAAAAACGCGAGTAAAAAAAACTAAATTTTCAAAAATTAAACCCTACAATGATTTTTTTTAATTTTCTAATCCTAAATGACTTAATTAAAAGAAATATTAAAGAAAATCCTAAAACGGAAGTTTTAAAAGTGAAAAAACGAAGAAAACGAGAACGGGGATCGAATCCCGTTCTTTAAAAAGTGAAATTTTGAAATTTAAACTCTACAAAAGTAATTTTATTTTTCCTAGGTCCTATATGATAAAAGAAAATTTTGAATTTTTTTTTAAATTTTTTGACTTTTAAATTTTTTATTATGAATTAAAAACTGTTTTAACAAAGATTAATTATTAAAAATAGTAAACAATTTTGGAAAATTATAAAAAAATGCAGGAAAATAGTTTATGCTATGAAAAACCTAGGAAAAATGAAAACTCGATCAAACAGCTTATAAATAAGCCGTAAATAAGCTGTAAAGGGCTGAAGGGCTTAAAGCTAAAAAGGGCTTATAAATTAAATAGTGCAAGACTTAACCAGATGGCCCTACTGGCGCTACTGGTTAAGTGTGTGGGAGTGTGGGACGTTGGTATGAAAGGGGGAGGTCCAGGGTTCGACCCCAGGCCTCTTCTTTTTATAAAACTTTTTTTTTGTTTTTTTAAAAACTTTTAAAACTCAGAAAAATAAGCAATATTAAAAAAGGTACTTTTTTTACAAAACTTAAAATAAGCAAAGAAAAGTGACAGTGAGCTTATTACACTAAGTCATTTTTTTAGCCAAACTGTTAAGGCTTGTTAAGCTAAATAAGCTAATGAAAAATGAAAAGAAGCAAAAACAGATAATCTATCCTACCTAAATAAGCAATAAGGGCAAAAATAAGCTAGGAATAACAAGCAAATAAGCCAGAAGGTCAAAATAAGCTATAAGCCACAAATTAGGTGCAGGGCAGCTTAGTGGACAATGTTTGGGCATAATTTTTAAGCACCAAACAGATCCTTATGGGCATGAGACTTATATGAGCTTAAATAGGGGCTTAATGGCTACACATATCAACAAAGAAAACAAAGTTTGAAATAAAAATAAGCTATGGAAAAGGGGCTGAAAAGTAGGTTGTTTGCACAGGGTGTGTTGATTTGGTTTTCCAGTTAAAAGACAAGGGGCATAAGCAGCCTAAAAATAAGCAAGGTAATAAGCTTAAAAATAAAATATAAGTAAAAACAGATTGAGTTGTACAGCTAAAGAGCTTGTGCACAAAAATTTAAAAGCTAAGAACAAGTTTAAGTCACTTAAATTTATAAATGAAAAAGGTTGTTAAAAGGAAAAGAAACTTACAAAAAAAAACTTGACAGATTTGGTTTAAACTAAGGTAAACTAAAAGAAGACTTTACTAGTGTATTAGGGACTTAAAAACAACACAAAAACTAGTTCAAAAAGTTGGTTCAGAAAGCCTTTAGCCAATAAGCTCTATGAACTGTTTTGGTCCAACAGTTTCAAAGGGACTTATAGAAAAGACTTAAAAACCATTTTTAAACTTAAAATTCTTGTAAAACAGATTGAAAATGACTTAAAAATGCTTGTAAAAGTTGGTTTGGTGACCCAATGGTATTTAAACCTCTTTTGACCCGTTTTGGCACCTTGTGCCAAACACCCCTTTAAAAATTAAAACTCAAAATTTAAGCTATTTAACAAAGATTTAAAGAAGGAAACTTAAAGACAGATAATAAGCAATGACAAATAAGCAAATAGCAGCAAGAAAAACACAAGGATAAGCACTAGAATAAGCAATTTAAATATAAGCAGTTATAAGGTAAATAAGGACAGAATTGAACAGAAACTTAAACAAGGGACAAAATAAGCAAACAACAAGCACACTCAAGCATAAATAACTTAAATAAGCATCAATAAGCATAAAATAAGCACATGAATAGTAAAATGCAAAAAATGGAAAAAGAGAACTTACAAAGGGTCCTTTGCTTCTGGCTAAACAATAAGCTTTCCAAAGCTTATAAACCAGTCCTAAGTGCTTACAATAAGCTCTAAACCAAGGCCGTCCTTAATTCACATTGCTCCTTTTGATTTTTGACAGTTTCTTGATTTTTTTTGGATTTTTGATTTTTTTAACAGAAAACTTAAACAAGCTTTTTATAGGCTTTTAATCACTTAAAAACTTATAAAAAAGCTTAATGAACAGTTTTTAAAGACAAGTAAAAGTAAATAGCAAGTATTTAAAGGAAAGCTTAAAAATGACAATAAGTAAAATGCAAGTATTTAAATGACTGAAATTTAAATGACAATGTAATTAAAAAGACAATATATTGAAATGGTACAAACTTTGGTTTACAAGTTTTTGACTCTTAACACAAAAATTCGACACCTACAAATGAGCTATATTTCCTATATTTATACTAGGTCTTCATGCTTCACTTGTGTTTCTTCATAGAGAGTAAATCAACAGTTGTGTTTGTTGTATGAGAGGGAGCTTCAAAGTAATCTTGGCCATTGGTTTTGCTTGGTCCGAAAGTCATATGATCACAGCCTTCAATTTTCATATCCAATGGGGTGAGGGGGGATTGCCATGGTGTCTTTGTATGTTTATGGGGTGGGGTTATGACTAAGAATGAAGTTTTTGTTGTGGAGTGAACAATGTTCGAGGTAGGGGGATAGGGGAGGGTGAACAATATGTGGGTTTTGTTTTTTTGGCGGACAATTTTTATAAGGGTGCAAGGGTTTGTTTGGGTAAAAATGGCAAAAATAGTCCCTTAAGATGTATATGTTGCTTTCAGGGATAGTACTTGTGTTGTGGATGACTTTTATGGTTTGGCAAGATAGGCCCTTAAGAGTTATTTAAGTCATTTCACGTGAAGTCCTTTGTGAGGGTAACAGGTTTGGGGATTTGACAAAAGAGGCCCTCCATTGTTATAAGAGTGATTACACAGTTAGTCCTTTTAGTGTATAACTTTGAGGGTTTGGCAGTTTAAGCCCCTCAAGTTATAGTTGGGCTTTTAGTCTTCATGTAATAGCTTAATGGGCTTACCCGTCCCATTAGATGGGTTCGGGTGGGGCCATTAAGTATTCCTCGGTGTCGGCTTCGGCTTTGACCGTTGACTTTGTCAGGGTTGCCTTTGACTTTTGTTGTCTTTGGCTTTGATTTGACTTTGTCTTTTTATGCTTTTCCATTCCGTGCTCGGTTTTGTCCGTTTTTGCTTAATTTTTTGTCCTTTTCTCAGATATCCGTTTCCTGCACAAGGTAAGTGAAAACATACAAATACAATGTATTTTTGGTACGTTTTTGGTCATTTAAGTCCGGTTTGAATGGAAAACGGTATGTGTAATTAAGCACATACCAGCCCTTTTTGCTTATTAACAGCTTATTCCCATAAGCTGTTTACCCCGTTTTATTTTTCATAGGATTAGCATTCTTCAAAATAATTTTCGTGATTTTTTTCAGATTTTTATAACGCAGTTTAATATTTTTAATATTTAATTTAGATTAAAACAGTTTTTAATTCATAATAAATAAAATACAAGTCAAAAAAATTATAATTATTTTTTCCAAAATTTTTATTAATCATTTAGGACTATTAAAAATTAAAATTGCATTTGTAAGGTTAAATTTGTAGAATTTAGGTTTTTAAAGAACGGGATTTGAATCCCGTTATCGTTTTTCGTGTTTTAGTTTTAATTGCTTTCGTTTTAGGTTTGCCTTTACTTGTTTTTGCATTTATATTTGTAGAAATAAAATTCCAAATCAAAATTTGATCATTCTAACATACGATCAAGAACATAAACTCGATTCTCAATTCACGCCTCGTCGGGAAACGACCTGAGAAGGTTTTTTGGATTTTACTTTGGTCAAAAGTAATTTTCCTTCTAAAAACCCTCTTAGAATGCTTACTCTCCTTTTATTTGATATTTAGTTATATATATATTACTTATATATTATATATACTAAAGTATTCAAATCAGAGCCATGGATATAAATAACGTGAAGACAGAGTTTAAACGATAAAGATATAAGGTTTATAAAACCGTATGCAATATTTTTACTTTTGTGCACTATTTTATAAAAACAATCAAACCGATTATATAATATCATTATATAATCAATACTAATATTAAAACAAGTATTATTAACAAACAATCAATTGAGGGATAAAAACAACACTTTACTTTACGGGTACAAATACATATGCAGTTATTTGATAAAGTACGATTTGATTATTATTTCAACATTTTAAACCAAACAAAAACTATTAGGTGGTGGTGTAACTATATAACTTGTGATGTATTAAGTACAATGTACTCATACGACCTATATTTAATTAGGTTGCATTCGGTCTTATCCGTGACGTTTCCATTCCCTTGATTCATATACATCAGTTTATTCACTAAGGTGATTTCATAGCCCCATGTTTTACTATATCAATGATTTACAACTTTTAGGGTGAGAAACATGCATCGTTTTACAAATTGGACGCAAGTGTACATTTTATCATGATTACGTGTTTGCCTAAGTAGCGATAACCCTCTGTGCCTATTATCATGAACTGTTAATTACTTGTTGTGAGCGCGAATGTTATAAATAGATCTATTTGGGATTGACATCCCCATCCGGGTGAGTAGCTCTCACTGGTGTCACGGAGTGAACCAACAGATGTATACCATATCGGATTTGGGATGTTTTGGGTTGAACATCATCACGGGCAATGTGGCAATATTTATATTGCATTCATACATGTCGAGCTTTAGTGTCATGAGCTTAGGGAAACGTAATTCCATTTTGTGATGGTGCACAGGTTGCATAATCACAGGGAAATCTTGCGGTCCTACATTATATTTACATTAACCTATGAATTCACCAACTTTATGTTGACGTTTTAAAGCATGTTTTTCTCAGGTCAATGAGGCACGGGGTGCTAAGGATACATTAGGGATACTCTTTTGGGGAGTCATGCATAAAAGATTTGGAGTCATTACATCTAGGGATATTTGTTTTGATCTAAAATACTTGTTATCAAATATTGAACAATTTAAGCCGTTGTGCTTTGTATCAAACAATTTCAATAAATCCAATGTATCGTATTTTTAAACGACTCTTTTAGCAGTCGTTCTCATATCTTGTGCTATTGATCTATAAAGTAACGCTCCCGGACACATTATTCCGCTGCGACCCTATTTGGGGGTGTTACACACCTTCTATGTTACCGGATACGATGAACATGGTAGTGAGATTTGTGGATATAATGACGTGATGACGCAACAAAGGAGATCACAAATTTTGGTGACTATAGGAAATGATCCAGGTGAATCTCCGGTAAGTGCATCAACTAATCTTGGCATGCTTCATTAATACAAATTAAACATACATAACATGTGTTTATATTGTTTTAATCTTAAATGTAGATATTTCGCGGGGATTCTCATAGTTGCTTGTTCAGGATTTCATTCAACAAATACATGCACAAAGGTTTCATACTGAATTTTGTCGTCGAAAACACAGAGTGTTGAAACGACTTTGATTGGTTTTGGGGACTGAAACAGATTATGGACACGTGTTGTATGGTCCTGGCTGGGAAAAATTAAAGCGTTGTTTTGATTTCACTAATGGCAAGAGGGTTGTTTTGACTAACATGCTGGGAAACGACTTGAGGGTGCTGGTTTTTGGAGATGATGGTTATGAAATTAATCATGAAAACCTGCCATGATACAAAAGTTCATTTTAGACACACGTTAAAAAAAGAAACTAAAAGGTATTAATACATGATTTCTATGAACCTCATTACATTTTATAGGCCATAGTTTGCTTTACAAAGGCTTTCAGTTTCATTGTTAAAAATATTGTCCTTTTGTTTTTAAAGATGAAATGTAGACCCAAGTTTGAGGCAGCGTTTGTAATGGAAGGGACTCTCATGTGTTTTTTTTTTTTTTTTTTTTTGCGGGGGTCTGTTTTTTTTGTTCATGAGGACGAGGAAGTGTGTTCTACCGACACTTTTGTGTCATGTAAAGAATGAGGCAGGTTTTATGGTATGCATATGTGATTTCTGCCTATAAATTATAAATACTTGCATATTCTTAGTCATTCGGTAATACGTCTCTTTTTATGTAGGCAATCCTACCAGATATTGTGACCGCTAATGATCTCTTTATTTTTGAGCACGCTAAGATTGTGTATGGTAAAAAGAGTTACACGCTCGAGCTTCATCGATAATTCTACAATGATAACCCTATTTGTGTCAATGATATGAAACTCGTTGGAAACTGGAGGAGGATTTCACGTTGTTGCATGTTTGGAAAGAACAAGACAATTCGCTTAAAGTACTTGACAGACATGTTGGATAAACGTGTTGTCAAAACCTGTGGACAGGATCCAGTCATGAATCTTGTGTTCCATATATGTTAAGTAGGAGAAAGACCACTCGAACTGAATTGTGGGACGCAATTCTCTTAACACGGGGAGACTGTAACAACTCATATTTTCACCCCTCTTTACATTAATGAACATTCAATTATTTATTCTAAACTATTACGCGTCCACTTTAAATTTCCAACGTTTAGCTAAATCGCGTAAACTAAAAATCAACATTTAACATAAACAGACACCAAACAAATAAAAATTTACGCCAAGCAAGCATTATATTATTTTTACAAAAGAAATAATCGACTTTTTATATTTATTTTTATTGGTTACGTAAAACGTACATTTCGCGATAAAATACGTTTAGGCATTCCCGAAACCATCAAAACTTTTCTACGCTTCAACAAGTACCCATTTTTTTTATATCCAATACCTAAAGTTTTATAAAAATTTCACCCATGTTAACATTGTTAGTCACCTTGTACATCAAATAAATCAACTAGCAACTACACTTTTCATATTACATATTTATTCATACAATTTGCAAATTATATCTTCAAGTAACATATTATATCTTGCAAAATATCAACAAAAAAAATCACTTGTATCCCACCCATCCCCTTGATTTTGTGGATAATTCCCTCCTAAGAGGGAACAAGAGCTCACAAACATCACCACTTGATTTGTACAAACATAACACTAATTAAGACTTTATGTTTAGTTTTGACAAGGACTTCCCATGAATCTTATCTTTCTTAGAACTTTTAGTATCATTTCTTTGACTAGTCTTGGAGTTTATAAGGCTAATGCTAGTGTAAGTAAAACATACACACTTCATTTTACTTGGTGAAAAATAAAGATCTCTCCCTTTGTCTCTCTTCTATGCCACGGCTAAAACACAACAACATAAACCACCCATACAAAATTTATTTACAACATTTACACAATTTCTAACATCATTATAAGATAACCTAAGGTGTTTAGAAGGCTTGGTTAAGCATCTACAAGTGTTGAAGCAAGAAAAGGAGTTAGGGTTTCTTTGGAAAAATTCTAAGTCTTGCAAGCTTGTGTTTGTGATCTAAACAAGGGTTTAGATTTTGTTTATTCATCACTTGTATCATATTAAGGTTTTCTAAAGCCTTAATCTCTTCCTTTATGATTTTTATGTATATTTGATGCTATATAGTAATCACCATTTAGGAACTTGTTTTAACATGTAAATGGATTTTTGACACTAGTTTTGATCTTGGTAAACTTGTACATATGATTTATGAATGTTAAGATCGTGTTATTATATACGATGTATAAGTTTGTTCCATGTGTGGTTTATATATAAAAGTATATATAATCAAGTTAATAAAAAGTTACTTATGGAAAGTTAACGAATTTATTCGTATGTACACTTTGGGTCTTGTGTTTTTTGGACAACATATGGACTAATCTTGACTAGAGACCCGTAATTATCGTAATACATGTGTATTATGAGTGTGGTAATGGACTTGTAAAAGATGGTTAAGCCCTTAAAGTTACAAATACAACTTTTAAATTGCATTTTTCTATCAAAAATCTTCAAACATGCTGTTTTAATTCGAATTTTTAAATATGATTTTTATATTTTTGTAAAATTACTACATCCATTGAGGATTCAAAAGTTTAGAACTCAAAATAACGGATTAATAACGAATGAAGATACGTTGTTTACGGAGTTATAGTTAAAAACAGGTTTATAAATTAAATTTTATAAAAACTAGTTATCAAATACTTTGATATAAAAGGCTTTATTATTTTAACAAATCCTACATATTTTTAGAATTCCAAGATCTCAATAAGAATCGTAATTTTTTCAATCGATGACGAAGGAGTCTATGAATTTACGCGAGATATATCTTAAATGTATAAAAATACTTTTATAAAAACGTATTTTTATAAAAGTTACTGTTCATATCAGATTTATCATTTTGAAAACATCATTAATATGATAGAACTTTTAATAACAAAGACGTGCTCGAAAGAATCGCTAAAAACGGAGCTATAACGAATAAAACCGCATTTACGGGTTTTACGACATCAAAAACTATAAAATAACTTTAAACTAGTCGTGAACAGTAAAATGTACTGTTCACCAGAGGACATGAAATAAAAAAATGTCATATTTTGATACATCGTCTTAATACGAAAGCGTGGGCATAAGAAACATATGTAATCGGGGCTTAAACGAAGAAATTACATCGTGTTTACACGAACTATTTTATAAACGTTTTATATTTATTAAAAATGATTTCTCTAAAAAGATTAGATGGTGATTGAGCTATATAAAATTGTATATGTAGTAGTTACTCAAAGTGATTTGTACTGATACGGCCTATGTGGATTAGGTTGCATTCGATCATTACCGTGACGCATTTTCTGAGATATATTTGATTATCGCTCACTCGAGGTGAGTTCATAGCCTCGTGCTTTTACGATTTCTATAATTTATAAGTTTTGGGGTGAGAAACATGCTTTGTTTTATAATTGGACGCAAGTGGATATTTTATATATTGATTACGTTTTGCCTAAGTAGCTTGAACCCAATATGCCTGGTATAATGAACTGTTAATTTATGGTTTGGAAGCGCGAGTGTTATAAATAGATCTATTTGGGGTTGACATCCCCGTTTGGGTGATAGCTATCACCAGGAATGAACGTTATAGGCATATGAATTTGGGGATGTTTTCAGGTTGAACATCATCATGGGCAATGTAGGCAATATTTATATTGTATTCATATATGTCTAGCTTCAGTGTCATGAGCTTAGGGAAACGTAATGGCATTTTGTGATATTTATCATGGGGAAATCTTGCGGTCTGGATTTTATACCATATATAAACCTATGACTCACCAACTTTATGTTGGCGTTTTTAAGCATGTTTTTTAAAGTTAATAAGGTACAGAAAACATGGATTCATGGTGGTCTACATTGTGGAGTCATTTCTATAAAGATTTACGTGCATCACATTTTGGGGATATTTGTCATGTTGAAAAATCTTTTCATTTTCAAGAATGAACAAGTTTAGCCGTTGAGCATTTGTAACAATAATTTATTAAATCCAATGTATCATTTTCAAATGACACGTTTAGTGGTCGTTCTCTCTAGTCTTGTGCAATGTTATTATGAAGTAACGCTCCCGGATCCTTAATCCGTTGCGACCCATTTTGAGGGTGTTACATAACATGTTTGGAAATTATTAGTTTCTTTTGTTAATTACAAAGTGATGAGGTGTCATTTTATACACTTTTTCGGGGTCGTTTAACCTCCAAAATTGTGTATTTATGCCCAAAATAGGTACTTAATCATTCCTTTTCAGGTATTTCTCATTTGGAAGACATTTGGATGGATTATTTCATAGTTTAGTTAGCTTACACTAGCTTAAAAATAGGGCTGCATTAAGCCTTTTAGCTTTTATAAAAACTTGAAAGATAGGATTTTAGTGTAAACAACCATTTTCATAGGTCTTTTTCTAGCTCATTTAGTTTTTCAAAATGTCTAAACTTTGTTTATTTAGATTCTATATAGTACTAGCTTAATCTGTTTTTAGCTTTTAGACTTTAGAGGATAGCTTAACCTGCTTAATTTTAGCTTATAGGTACCCTTGTAGGTTGTTTTAGCTAAGTTATTAGCCAAACTGCTTATTTGCTTGTTTGAGCTAATGGCTTAATGGATTTGCTTATTTAGTGTTTAGTATATCTTATTAGGATAGGGTTAAGAATCTTGTAGCTTATTTGACCTTAGGTTAAGCTTTTCGAAGCTTATTTGCAAGTTTGATTTTAGTACAAAAGCCCTTAAGTTTTCTCTATCTGTCTTATTGCTTTCCATGTTTTTCAGCTTATTTAGTTAGTTTAATTTTAGTCATTAGTGTTTATTAGAATTAGGTTTATGTCTTTTTCAGCTTATTTGCTTTTCTAGTTGCTTAATGAGTCCAAGGGTCCTAATAGTTTTAGCTTGTTAAGTCATTTAGCTTAAAAACCAAAACTGTTACCTTAAACAGCTTATTTCAGGCTTATTTTTGGTTTCTAAAAATGGTTCTTTCATTAAAGTTATTTGTTTACAGCCTATTTATAAGCTGGTAAAAAGTTTTTAAAAAAATAAAAACCTGGGAATTAGGGAAGTCAAGGGTGAGCTAGGCTCAAACCCCTGACCTCTACCCAACTCAACCAAGTTTTAATACACACCCTCACTACCACTCGCCCTTGGGACTTTTTCGTTTTAACTTTGCCAAATTTATTACTTAACCACCTTTTAACCCATTTAAGCTTTCAACACTTTTTGTTTATTAACATCTTATTCCCATAAGCTGTTTACCCCATTTTATTTTTCATAGGATTAGCATTCTTCAAAATACTTTTTGTGATTTTTTCAGATTTTTATAACGTAGTTTAATATTTTTAATATTTAATTTAGATTAAAACAATTTTTAATCCATAATAAATAAAATAAAAGTCAAAAAAATATAATTCTTTTTTCTAAAAATTTTATTAATCATTTAGGACTATTAAAAATTAAATTTTTATTTTTTCTAAAAATTTTATTAATCATTTAGGACTATTAAAAATTAAAATTGCATTTGTAGGGTTAAATTTGTAGAATTTAGGTTTTTAAAGAACGGGATTTGAATCCCGTTATCGTTTTTCGTGTTTTAGTTTTAATTGCTTTCGTTTTAGGTTTGCCTTTACTTGTTTTTGCATTTATATTTGTAGAAATAGAATCCCAAATCAAATATTGATCATTCAAACACGCGATCACGAACGTATACTCGATTCTTAATTCACCCTCGGCGGGAAACGACCGAGATGATTTTTTGGATTTTTTACTTTGGTCAAATAAGTAATTTTCCTTCTTAAAAACCCTCTTGGTATATCTGTACTCTCCTTTTATTTGTTATTTAGTTAATATATTATATTACTTATATAGTATTTATACATAAAGTATGTCCTAAATCAAAGCTATGGATATAAATAACGTGAAAACGGAGTTTAAACGATAAAGATATAAGGTTTATAAAACCGTATGCACTATTTTTACTTTTGTGCACTATTTTATCAAAAACAATCAAACCGATTATATAATATCAATTATATAATCAATAATAATATTAAAACATGTATTATTAACAAACAATCAATTGTGAGACGAAAACCACACTTTATTTTACGGATACAAATGCAAACACCTTTATTCAATAAAGTACGGTTTAAACATTATTTTGACATTTAAAACTAAACAAAGACTAGTAGCTGGTGGTGTAACTATATAACTTGTGATGTAGTATTATTAAGTACATTGTACTCATACGGCCTATATTTAATTAGGTTGCATTCGGTCTTATCCGTGACGTTTTCATTCACTTGATTCATATACATCAGTTTATTCACTAAGGTGAGTTCATAGCCCCACGCTTTATAATTTTTTAAATGATTTACACCTTTGGTGTGAGAACATGCTTTGTTTTACAAATTGGACGCAAGTGTACATTTTATTCATGATTACATGTTTGCCTAAGTAGCGATAACCCACTGAGCCCATTATCATGAACTGTCAATTACTTTGTGTGAGCGCGAATATTATAAATAGATCTATTTGGGATTGACATGCCCGTTCGGGTGAGTAGCACTCACGGTGCCGGTTTACCGGACAACGGACGTATACCATGTCGGATTTAGGATGTTGCGGGTTAGAAGATCATCAAAGGCAATGTTGGAAATTTATATTGTAATTCATACATGTCGAGCTTCAGTGTCATGAGCTTAGGGAAACGTAATTACACTTTGTGATGTCTGCATCTGTTGCATTATCATACACTTGGAAATCTTGCGGTCCTACATTATATTTACAGAAACCTATGGATTCGCCAACTTTTTGTTGGCGTTTTAAAGCATGTTTTCTCAGGTCAATAAGGCACAAGGTGCTAAGGATACATTGGGGATACTCTTTTGGGGAGTCATGCATAAAAGATTTGGAGTCATTACATCTAGGGATATTTGTTTTGATCTAAAATACTTGTTATCAAACATTGAACAATTTAAGCCGTTGTGCTTTGTATCAAACAATTTTTATAAATCCAATGTAATTTATTTTTAAATGACTCGTTTAGAGGTCGTTCTCATATCTTGTGCTATTGATCTATGAAGTAACGCTCACGAACACATTATTTCGCTGCGACCCTATTTGGGGGTGTTACACACCTTCTATGTTACCGGATATGATGAACATGGTAGTGAGATTGGTGGATATAATGACCTGATGACGCAACAAAGGCGATCACAAATTTTGGTGACTGTAGGAAATGATCTAGGTGAATCTCCGGTAAGTGCATGAACTAATCTTGGCATGCTTCATTACTACAAATTAAACATACATAACATGTGTTTATATTGTTTTAATCTTAAATGTGGATATTTCGCGTGGATTCTCGTAGTTGCTTGTTCGGGATTTCATTCAACAAATATATGCACAAAGGTTTCATACTGAATTTTGTCGTCGAAAACACAGAGTGTTGAAATGACTTTGATTGGTTCTAGGGACTGAAACAGATTATGGACACGTGTTGTATGGTTCTGGCTGGGAAAAATTAAAGCGTTGTTTTGATTTCACTAATGGCAAGAGGGTTGTTTTGACTAATATGCTGGGAAACGACTTGAGGGTGCTGGTTTTTCGAGATGATGGTTATGAAATTAATCATGAAAACCTGCCATGTACAAAAGTCATTTTAGACACTACGGTTAAGAAAGAAACACAAAAAGGTATTAATACATGATATTCTATGAACCTCATTACATTTTATAGGCCATATTTTGTTATTACAAAGGCTTCTGGTTTAATTGTTAAAACTATTGTCCTTTTGTTTTTAAATATGAAATGTAGACTCAAGAATGAGGCACGTTTGTAACTGGAAGGGACACTCTGTGGTTCATGAGGACGAGGAAGTTGTGTTCTACCAGACACTCTGTCGTCATGTAAAGAATGAAGGCAGTCTGGTATGCATATGATGATTTAGCCTATAAATTATAAATACTTGCATATTCTTAGTCACCCGGTAATACGTCTCTTTTTATGTAGGCAATCCTACTAGATTTTGTAACCGCTAATGATCTCTTTATTTTTGAGCACGCTAAGATTGTGTATGGTAAAAAGAGTTACAGGCTTGAGCTTCATCGAGAATTCTACAATGATAACCCTAGTCGTGTCAATGATATGAAACTCGTTGGAAACTGGAGGAGGATTTCACGTTGTTGCATGTTTGGAAAGAACAAGACAATTCGCTTAAAGTACTTGACAGACATGTTAGATAAACGTGTTGTCAAAACCTATGGACAGGATCCAGTCATGAATCTTGTGTTCCATATGTGTTAAGTAGGGGTACAATAGTAGTTAAGTTGGTTGGTATTGTGTGGAATGTTCATAGGTTTATAACATGTAACAACTCATATTTTCACTCCTCTTTACATTAATGAACATTCAATTATTTATTCTAAACTATTACGCGTCCACTTTAAATTTCCAACATTTAGCTAAATCGCGTAAACTAAAAATCAACATTTAACGTAAACAGGCACCAAACAAATAAAAATTTACGCCAAGCAAGCATTATATTATTTTTACAAAAGAAATAATTGATTTTTTATATTTATTTTTATTGGTTACGTAAAACGTACGTTTCGCAATAAAATACGTTTAGGCATTCCCG
>BQNB010011047.1:9483-82384 GCA_026074375.1 Tanacetum coccineum
GCCTAGAATATGATAAAAGATAATTTTATAAAAAAGAAAATTATTTTTTTGATTATTTTTCTAATTTTTATGATTTTTTAAAGTTTATAACAAAATTAATTCACGAAAAATATAAAACTTAAAACTAAAAATCCAATTTTTTTTCTAAAAATAGCTTATAATAAGCAGGATGCAGGAAAAATAAAAAAATCCTAAAGTACTAAACTCAATAAGCCAGGAAAAATCAAAATAGCACTCGAAGTGCTTATTTATATATAAAACTCAAAAAAGGGTTAAAAGAATTGATAATGCAAAGTTGGACGTAAAAGTCCCAAGGGCACGTTGGTGAGGGGTGTGTGTGTTGAGGCTTATAAAAGGTGAGACTAGGTTGAGGTCGGGGGTTCGAGTCTTGCTCACCCCCGACTTCCTTGGTTTCCCCTTTTTTATTTTTTTGCAAAAACCTAAAAAGCAAAGTTGTAAAACAGATAAAAATAAGCCATTTTTGTGAAAACAACTTTTCTAAAAGTCACTAATAAGCTAGTTAACAGCTTAAAATTAAGACAGAACACACTTAACTTTTTTTAAACTTTTAACACAACTAAATAAGCTAGAAATCTTGATTAAGCTAGACTCTAAACTAAATAAGCTATCACTATCTTAAATCTAACCTAATAAGCTAAACTAGACTAGAAATAAGCAAAATGGATAAGCCATAAGCTGAAAAATCAAATAAGCACTTATACTAAACTGCATACTAAACAGACAGATAGCAAACTTTGAGCTTATTTTGCAATAAGCAAACAGATCCTTATGGCAATCTAACTTATACCTACTTAAAGCCTGGCCTATAAGCTACTTGAAACAATAAACAAAAAGCATTTTGAATTTCAAATAAGCACTAAAAAAGTTAAATGAAAAAGCTACTTATGCTGATTTTGATGTTTTTGGTTTTTCTATGAAAAGCTAAAATAAGCTGAATCCTAGACTAAATAAGCTACAAACAACTTAATTTTAACCTAATAAGCTAGTTAAGACAGAAACTAAACAAAAACTTATGGCAATAAGCTAAAAATCACAAATAAGCACTTTGATATAAACTGCTAACCAAACAGGCCTTAAGGGCAACTTTAAGCTTATTTTAAGATAAGCTAATGGATCCTTATGGGAATCTAGCTTATACTACTCTAAACTTTGACTAATAAACTACACAAAACCACTTTTAAAAAGTATTTTGAAAATCAAATGCTTAATGAAAAAGCTACCTATGCATTTTTACCTAACTTTTGGTTTTTGAATGAAAAGACAAAAAGCTAAATTGCAGATCTAAAACAAGTATTTAAATAAGCTTTTTAACTCAAATAAGTTCTAATCTAACTAGAATAGCCTAAAATCTAATTGTGCACAAAATATCAAAAGCTAACAACTACTTTTTCTTGCTGAATTTTAAGCTAGAAAATGGCTTTTTGTCTATTTTCCCTACTGATGCAATTGACCATTATACTAACCAAAACTAAAACCATTAAGTGCAGGCCTACAAACTAAATTACTACACTTATAAAACATCAAACTAACTGCAAAATGAGCAATGAAGGTATCTTAAACAGGCTTAAACTTAAAATGCAAATTAATTTGAACTTAAGCTAACAGATTCTAACTTCCACTTACTAACTAGATTAAAACTAATTTTAAACCTCAAAAACCTTAAAGCCAGATCTCATAAACCTACAAATGAATTCTAAAACCAATCCTAAGGAATAAACGGCCTTGGCAGCACTAACTTGAGTTGGTGCTGCCTTGTGCCAAACACCTCTTAAAAAGGCTAAAATCCATTTTTAGCTTATGAAGATGAGAAATAATGAACAAAAACCAAATACCAGATATCAATTAGCTTTTAACAAGTCTAACAAACAGATTTAAGCAAACACTTAAGCTATAACACTATGCTAATTTTTTTGGTTTTTTTACTGATTTTAAGACAGAATATAGAAAACTAAGATTTAATACTAATTATTACGCATTATGAGCATAAAACAACTACAATAAGTATAAGTAATCTAAACTAACATAAATAAGCAAAATAAGCAATTATAAGCTGAAATGCAATTTTAAGCTACTAAATGTAAAGAGAGAACTTAAAACTAGCTTTGCACAAAACAAGGCTTATAAATGCTCTTTTGAGCTATCAACAAGCTCCAGCTTATCCTAGGATAAGCTGGTGAGGTCCTTGAAGAGCCCTTCATTACGGCTTCCCTTCTTAATAGCTGTGGTAATTTGAGGGTGGATTTAAGTGTCAATAAGCTTAGTTAAGCTTTTGAGAGCTTAACTAAGTGAATACTAGCTTGAGTAGTGAATTAAGAGCTTATTAAGAACTGTTTGATTAATTAAGAGCTTATTAAACCAAATTGCTTATAAAACATAAATTGAACATTAAAATGAAAACACAGACGTAAAAACACTTTTTAATAAAAGAGTACTGATTACAAAGCTTGAAAAAGGAGATTACAATTACTGAATTAAGACATTACAATAAGCTGAATTGCAAAAATTACAAATTATTTAAAAACTATACTAAGGTATATTAATACTACTCCTAGATGCTTCTTTTGTGAGTGAGAGAAGCCTCCTATTTATAGCAGGAGAAGATGCTTCTAGGTCTTCTTCACACGCTCCTCTTGGATTTGATCTCTGCCCTTGAATCCTTTCAATCATTGGATACCCTGTCTTAGCCGTTAGATCAAAGATGTGATCACACGGATTGCCAGCGTGGCATTCCTTGTGTCAGAGCCTTGTGCTTCTTTTGGCTTGTTTTTAGTGTAATTTTCCCTTCCTTGTGTGTTTCTTTTAAGACCCGCGTGTAATTCTTTGTCAGAGTCTTGACCAATAAGAGCTCTTGGTGACGTTTTTGCTTGATGAGATGGCACTTAGTACTTGGAATCTCTTGTAGCCACGTTGAATTGAGAGGGTGTGGGTTAATTTGGGTTTAATTTGAGCTAGGTGAAATGGGGGAGACGGTGAACAGTAAAAACTGTTTTTCCCGCCCCCCAAATGTTATACATTTTGAGTTTGACCCGGGGGTTTGGGGTGTTGACTTGGGCCCGGGATATAAAAGGATTTGGGCTGTTTGGTTTATATGGGCTCGGTGAAAGGGATTTAAGGGATTTGTTATAAAGAGATAACGACCGTTAGTTCTTTATTAACAAAGGACTAACGGTGTTAGGGTTTTAAGGACTTATTGTGAATTTGTTTTAACATTAAGGCTTATTTGGGTATTTTGAGGGTTTTGGCATTTTGTGGTTTGACCAAGGGTTGACCAAGGTTGACTATTTGACCTTTTTGATATCAAACTCCCGGCTCTTGAGCACTCTTTTCATTCTCGTGTTCGTGTTTGTCCGGTTTTGACCGTTTTCTTGTGATTTTTGCAATATCCGTACCTACACATTCACAAACAACAAAATACACAAATACAAGCATATTTTTGCACAATTTGATCATTTAAGGGCCATTTTTGGTATAAAAAGGATATGTGATTTCTCACATATCAGGGCATCTCTCACTAGGGGCGAAAACGTCAACAATTCTATGGATTTGCAGTAAACAGGGAATCTGCTCGTGATGTCTACTCCAAACACAGAATCCTTGTTGTTACAAAGCTTAAGATTGTCGAATGGCATAATTACAAACATTTAGATTGGATCACTGTTCATAGAAATGACGACAAGGTGTACACATTCAAAGAAGGCGACTACAACAGACTTTGCCTTCAAGATATAGAAGACATGCTGTTGCTTCTTGTTCAAGGCAAGCTGAAAAATCTCAACGTTGAGGAGCGTCTTGCTTTAGGTGTCTCACTGTGAATGTTTATAAGAAGCGTTGTCTTTAGAAGGCGTGTGGAAGATCTTCAGTTAGGTGTTGAAAGTTATCAAAAGAAGCTCAACTTCACAAGGCCAGATACTTACATATCAGATGTCAAACGAAAGACACCATATACAGCATACTCCACTCCCAAATGTTTCATATACCAGAATAAAGACAAGAAAAACAAATTGATGCGTATTGATGAACTACACAAGTTTAGTGACGGTACACTCAACGATGTTCGGTCTGCTCTTGATGATATTCTGAAGTGAATCCGGATATAGTACTTGCCACAGACAGTTTGGAGAAATGTAGACAGGGAACAGAAGGTTATTAAGGAGCTTAGAAAAATTCGTTGGTGGGAGATTGTATGGGGGAGACCTTCGGCTGCTGGAAAGGACCATATGATTTATCATATGATATCCTTATCAAAACAGGTTAAACCTAGTAAATAATAATAACTTGTGAATTTGTATATATGTAGTGTAGACTTAATGGTGATTCTAAGGAGTGCTCGAGTACAAAATTTTCAAGAATTTCTTAGTAAATTCAAAAAATTTCAAATTATTGTACTCAACACTGTCTTATATACCCTCAAATATTAAGGGGGAGCATTAAAATGTTCCTGTTAGATATTGTGTAACATTTTGTCCCCGAACGTTTAATCAATTGATATCCAAAATATCAAGGGATTAACATTTTGGATAAGGGGAGAAAATGTGATTAAACTATGATTAAACTGAATCTAATTTGTACTGAAATGTGATCATATAAAATGGACTCAATGCACTCTACACTTAGCATGTACTACGATTACGGTGCACATGTTAAGGGGGAGCTTTTTGTGATGATGAAAAACTTTCAAAGTGTAAATCTTTTGATATTTATATCAAACACTTTGATTGAAATTTTCAATGTTTTTGGTTTTGATTGTGATGGAATACCCAAAAGACCGACCATGTACTTAAATTTATGGAGTTATAAGGTGGTTAGGCATAGGTATTCAAATCTTATGATCCAGCCAGAACCGGAGGGATCTACCCAGGGATATCCACTAGATAGTGTAGAAGTCCTTAGGTATGATACAAAAGGAGAAAAAGTGAGAATCAGGAATAATGCCGACTGAGATGGAGCTAGTACTGGAACAAACCCAACAAGGTGTTAGTTATGAAGTCTCGGTAAGCATTGAAGGGGTTGAAGAATGAAAAAGAAATGTAAGGATAAAGGGTGAAAAGAAAGAAGCCCTTCATACACTTAGGCAGAAACCGGGTCAATACATAAACTGTCGGAAACACTAAGTTGTTGTCTGACATTAAAGACAGTCATGGACCCAGTGACGCTATGCACAACCCTCCCTAGCCACTCAAGGTCTCTCAACAGACTCTTGTTTCATTTCTCATGGAGATTACACGCATTTCTATCGACTTTCTCACTCCGAGTTGGTTGATATTGAAAAGGTGGCAGTCTGCTCCAGCCTCCGATCACTAAAACCAAAGTGCACTATTGAGTCTAGAGCCAAAAAGAGATCATCCATAAATCTCACTAGGACACTTGTCAAAATTAAGCTTGCTATGTCACACAATGTGAATAACAAGATATATATTAAGAGTCCTACGCATTATCCTTGTGATTTTGCCAGAACATCCGAGTGATATTTAAATGTTCACAATGAAGATGGAAATCCTGCTTGAGCCAACATCAAACAAGCTCATGGTAGGTGACTTGTGCGATTCTATATGAATCAAACTTGTGACAACTGGAAAGAAACGATGGTGCGATTCTACAAGAATCAAACTTGTTCCAGTATATGGATTAACGGTTGATGATGAATTTTTGAAATGATTAACACTCTCGATGTGTCACAAAACCACTTTAGCAAGTGACACGTCGATTGATTTTCAAATTGATTTTTCTATTCAATCGGTGAGACAGTAACTCACTGGTTCACTCTTATCGTGCTGTCTGCTTTGAGATGTTCCGGTAAGGAGAACATGCTGAGTTTGATGAATCTAATACATATGTGTTGGAAAGATTCTATACTTCAGCTGGAAATCCTGTCAAGGAGATTCTTCTTAAATTGAATCTACCTGATCACAGGTCAATCCTCACGGATTCAAAGGTTACTCCAACCAAACACGGGCGAATGACAAAGCCATATTCGTCCCCCCACTTTATTGCTAACTGTTTTAATGCAGGATACTTAAAGATGGAGGTGAAGGTACCTGATTCTAGCTGACTCACAAGATTCATAGCTACATGCTCATACCCGACCGACAAACATAAAGACATCATGAAAGCTCAAGTACATGTTTCAAGACTTCCGCTACTCTGATACCGTACGTCTTTCTTGAAGTGACGAAGTATTAAAGTCAAAGAATTTTAAAGAAGTTTTCGTCACTCTGATACCGAACGTCTTTCTCGAAGTGACGAAGTGTTAAAGTTAAAGAACCTCAAGAAAGATGCATTATTAAAGCTTTTCAAGTTTACATATCAAGAAAGGTATGAGCATGTCGGTCCAGAAGTCTCAAGTTCACAAGATGGCAAAGTTTACAAGATGGCAAAACGAGATTATGCTTGGTTGATGATCTCAAGGTGTTCAAGATCACATTTTTACATTCAAGTCAAGATAAAGGAACAAGCTCAAGCCTAAAGTCAATGATCACTACATCAAATCACAAGTTAATGATTGAAGTTAAAGACTACGAGCTCAAGACTAAAGATAAAGCATAGTATGCTAGGTTTAAGTTTTTGTAAAAATGGAGTGACCTCCCTTAGGGGGAGATTGTTAGGAACACGAAAGTGTCGGTCACTTCCATAGATAATTGTAGTTAGCTAGTTAAGTTAATTTTTAGAAACTTACTAGGCTAGTTAGCTAAGGCCCATGGATAAACCCATGTAAGCCCAAGCCCACGATCCATTGTAAGTATATAAACACCTCTCCATGCCTTGGAGAGGTGGTTGGTTGTTCATTTTTCACACATTTATGCATTTCTATCTTATGTTTACTTTCTCTCTCTAAGTGTTCATCCAACCATCTCTCTCTCTCTCTCTAAAATCACCTCTCTTTCCCTCTCATCAAGTATGTTATTAGATTAGTCTACATTCTTTTACTTAATTACCAATGTATTAATACAATCTTTTATTTTGTTTAACCAACCCGAGGTCAAACAACTCAAGATGATGAAAATATTTAGACATTTTGTTGGAAGAGAGATAATGTGTTGGAAATATTTTAATGATGAGTTTTAACATATGATCTTAGGACATTATTTTTCCACACACTTGACAAACTATTAAACTTGCATTCCTAAGTGGATTACTACACTAAAAATGATCTACAAGATGTTTATGTAACACTTGTAAATATAATGATCTATGCCTATATGCAATGCACAAACAATTTTGCAACTTAATGCAAGAAATCTAGCGTAATTCCTATTAGGCATAAGCCAAAAACTAGTAACATACAAATAGCATACATGGCACATGTATTTAGATATATAATTAGCTGAATTACAAATAGTAATGATTACTTATTAATATCTATTAACCAAGTTGAAACAAAAGTAAACACACATAATCATCTAGCATACACATAAGGATATTCGTCGTTGTTTTGTGTATTAAATATAACGATGTATACTTAGCTTGATTTGATTTGAGAATAAAATAGTTCTTCTCCATTTTAAAAATTAATTAAGATCAATATTTTGAAAGGACAAATACACTATTTTTAAAAGATATATCAATTAGAAATTCTCGACTCAAAGAAAAATGTAAAATACAAGTTTTACGTTAAAACGAAACTCAAAGTTTTTACCACTATGTAGTATTTTGCATTTCTGAGTTGTTTAAGTTTAGAATGAAGACTTGGAAGTATTTTTAATTGAAAGTAGACTCAATTATCTTCGAAATGGCGGGTGGCATAACTTCTACGGACTTACGGTTGATTTTATATGATTTTTCAAAGTTTGCCAAATTCTGTTGAAACAGACAGACGACCCCCATAAATGTGACGACCCCCAGATATATTTGGGGGCCGCCCTAACATTTATGTGACCGCCACCAGTGACCCAAAAACATATTTTTTGTTCAAAATTATTTGGTGACTTAACTGTAGAACATAAGACTTTAAAAAGTAGTTTTAGCACATAAATTTCGTATTTTAGACATCATTTCTACTCTTACGACTTAAACAAACATAAGTTGGCACTTCCAAGTTCTTTTTAGAAAATTTTCCTTCAAGCTAGTATATAAAGTATATTAAATAACAAAACTAGTACGAATCAAACAACAAAACACTTTTCATATTTAATCCCTCTTCATGGGTAATTTAATACATGGATCGTACTCTATTTTAAAAAAAAAGAAAAAAAAAAAATAAAATAAAAAAAAAACAAAACAAAAAAAAAAAAAAAATAAAAGAAAAAAAAAAAAAAAAAGAAAAAAAAAAAAAAAAAAAAAAAAACCATTTTTATTGAGAAACTAGAGCGACATTGCCTGATACCAATACGTGGAAACCGTAGATGGGGGGGGTGGGGGGGGTAAATACTTTTCCTTTTAAAAACATTAGATTTAGTCAATACAAAACTCACCTGCCCAACTTCCCATAAATATATGGGGGGCCTGCCTAGTACAATCAAGGGGTCCCTATTTTTAAGGACCGCCTCTTGAAGAGGTTTTTGGACCTAGATCATTTATGTTAAAATCACCAATCAATGATTGACGCAATATTAGAATTGTCGATAATGGAATTACTAATAACTCGCGCAGATTCTACCAATATTCCCACACTAAAGAGGATCACAATGTTTGACTACAAAGAGCTTACACAAACCATGACTAACACAACAACCATACACAACAATTCACACACATCATAAGCACAGAAGCAAGGTGTAGAAAACGTAAAGCTATAGAATGTAAAGACATAAGTAAAGAAGAAAGGTAAAAGAAAATGCAAACCGACAACGATGAGTTATAAGTGGTTTAGAGTCACGAAGCCCTTCTTCGCCCCTAACCACTCCTCGAGTATCCAACTCGAGAGGTTACGTTCACTAATCAATCAAGCTCCTTTCGGGCTGAAGATAAACCTTAATCCCAATGCTTAACATCATTTTCTGAACACTAATCTGAGATGTCGAGGTCCTTCTTCGGGTACAACCAAACCCTTATTTTTATGGTCCAACATAACAAACTCTTATATTAAAATGGCCTAAAACATAAACCACGTCGCATAACATTATTATTCCGACACTAGTCTAAATTTCGAGTCTAATCTTAGCAAGGAACCAATCTACCACATCACCAATGTATTTTAAAGAGCTTTAAAATACAAACCCAACACCACAATAATAACCCATCCTAAATATACACATCATGTGGATCGACACACAGCAAAAGATTGGAAACATGACTCGATCTAATATCCAAAGATTCAAAGACATGGACTCGATCTATATGTTACAAATGGACTAACTAGACTACATAACTTCAGATCTTGAAGATGACTGAAGTTCTTCTCTTACACTTTAGGAAATGAGGAAAGGATAGAAGATTTGATCTCATTTAAACAAGATTAACCAAGTTGAATGATCAAAGATTTAGAGAGATTTAGTGAGATCTAGAGAGAGAAAGAACTGAAAGAAAATTGTGCAAAAGGGTTGTGAAAATAGTTGGAGGTGACCCACTATTTATAGGAGCTGAAAAACAGCCTGTCAGGAAACGGCGGTCCCAGATATATTAGGGGGCCGCCGGATATTTAAGGGGGCCGCCGACCTATTTAAGGGACCGCCCCGACAGACGCTCCTATTTTTGTCTTTTTGTGGTGACAAACTTGTCTGCTGAAAGTTTAACATGTTTTGGGGAAAAAAGAACCAGATTTTAAATTTTGAAATAATTACCACATAAAACATTTCTTTATAATAAAAAAAATAATTTGTCTAATTAATTTAAAAAAAAATTTATTTTGTTACATTTATAAAAATGTAAAGTTTAAGACAAAACTTATTTCTTTGATCATCCTACAAGTTTAATGCTTGTTTGTACATACCTTATGTGATTTCCGTCGGGTGTAAACCAATGTCCGTCTTGATGCATACTTGAGACGTCGAGAGATGTTGATGCATGTATGCATTGATGATTTGTGATTATGAGTAACTTGCGCACTTTACGTTACGTATTACAAGTCACATGTTTGTCATCACCAAAACATAAAGAGATCATATAGATTAAATATCATAATATTTACACTAACAAATAGAATCACATTCATGTAAGATAAAAAAACAACAAAATTCAAGTGAAAAAAGAATTATAACACTTGTTCATATAACAATCAAACATAAAAAAAGTACTTTTTTACACAACAATTTCTTCTTGAACAACAACTTAATGTTAAACCACGACTTGTTCTTGATCTTCAAACTTCTTAGGGCACCTCCTCTTGTTGTGATCAAAACTTCCACATAATGAACAAGCATTCATGTTCTTTAATTCTGAAAATATAAAATGAATATAAAAGAATAAATAAACTGTTTTTTTGGAAAAATGAAATATCATATATGATAATCACATGCCATAACATATGACAAAGCAATATCATATATGATATCATATATGATATACGCATGAAAAGTATCATATATGATATATCAAACACGTTAACCAAAAGCTACTTAAAACTGCTTATTGCTAACTAATAAGCTAAATACACCTTAATTCAGCTTATATCAACAAATTAATCTAATAGAGCTTATTCAGAACATACAAAATAGCTAATAATAAAGCTTATTAACACTAGCAACATAAATAAGCTAATAAGATAGCTTATAATTCATCAAAATAAACTAATAAGCTAGCTTATAATTCAACAAAATAAATACAGATGATGATGATTAATAAACTTATTTATATAAATCACCTAATAAGTTAGCTTATCGCTAGCAACAATTAATTCAGATCATTCGTTTAAAATAAGCTGAATTATAAGCTCATAAAATCGAACGATGATAAATAAATAAGCTTATTCAAATCAAATAAGCTAAAATAAAAATAGATCTGAACCTGATGTTAATCAAATGAAGAAGGAGATAATCGATTCAAAATAAGATAATCGATTGAAGATCGATCGATTAGTAGTTTGTGTTGATATTAGTTGTGGATCGGGGTGTAGAGAGAAAAAAAGTTCAGGAAAACACACGTTATGTGTGTGTATTATGATATGTTTATCAAAAACATATATATATATATATATATATATATATATATATATATATATATATATATATATTCCAAAAATACCCCTCTAGTGTAAATAGACAATTTAATCTCATCCATTGGATGAGATGAAGATGGAAGGTGGGGATGAGTCCCCCGGTATCCACAGAATGATATCCAAATGAACTTAAATCTAATATTAATTGTAATCTAAGACTTCAAGGTTTTGATAGTTAATAAAATTTAAGGTTTAAAGTTTCTGGTATATAACTTGTGTATATTAGACGTGTATCTGTGCATAGCGATGAAATTTTATTGCGGTATATAATTTTTTTTTGTTAATCTGAAAAAAAAGTCGCGACCCTACCGAGTTTATCAACCCGGGTTAACGAAAAACCGCCGGTTTAATCCGGTTCTCAAACAAGCAAAAGTCCGGTTACATCCGGCCCGGTATCCGAGTTGGTTCACCGGTCAACCGGGTTTTAAAACATTGGTTATAGTGTTTAATTTAAAAAGTAATAAATATAATTTTTTCAAACTTGTCATGCATAAGTTATTGTTTAAGTCAGTAAGGGTAATTTAATAAAACATTTTTTTAAATTTCAATATTTAACAAAATATGGTTTATGCTTTATATATTATAGATGTGAAAATTTCATATGATTTTTGTTATTTAGTAGGGTTTTTTTAATTATATTCTCTTTAAGTTATAGGTTTTCTAGAATTCATCAATGTTGTGGTTGACATTTCTTTTTTTAGTTTTTTTTATGGTAATAATGTATTCCAACCTTTTAGCTGATTAATTCATATAATTTAACTTATTACAAAAGAGACTTACACCGGTAATAACTTAATTTTTTAAGAGGTTAGTATGATCGATTACTTCAGGGTTGTTTGCACTTGTTAGAATTGAACTAAAAACCTCTCATTAGTGATAGTAGTCATAAACCTTTTTAAACCTTTTAATACAATTTGCACGACAATTTGTTTGTGAAAACTTTTAGAAGTATTATGTGTTTGATGTATGGATGTAATATATTATATATCCATTTATTTTCTACAAATAGTTAAAATTACAAGAAATTTTAAGTTATAAATATTTACGCCTTTACTAAGTGATATCTATATGAAGAGAATATTTTTTTGTCGTTAATCAAACCCGGCCTGATTCATTCAAGTCATACCAAAAATTATGTTATCGCCCAATGCCCCCTGTAACCATAATTTCTGGCTTCGCCACTGGTAAAGAATGAATAAAGTTAATAAACTATCCTTACATGTAATATTCTTCATTTGAATTTTTTTATCGAAGTTGAATAAAAAAACTGTCACACCCTCAAAATAACGCAGTAAAAGATAACGAGGCGTGACTATCATAGCATAAAGTCACAAGTTATAAAAAATACCTCTACATGAGTCGTTAAAATATAATGTTTGATTTCATTGAAAGATCAAATAAGAGGACAAGTTTTCATAAGTTTCGCATCGTAAAATAAAGGAAAGTTTTAATACATAATCAAACGTTAATGTTCATGCAAGAAAATCTTCAATGTAATGAGACCCCAAAAGGGGTGACTCTAGCATGATGTGTTGGAGGTTATTAGTCCAGAACAGGGTGCAGATAATCAATAGCTAACTAATTACCAATGAATGGTTACCAAATATCACTTGGAATCGTGTTATCACTTTCCAAAGCAAACTATTCAACCCTAATACCTGGGTATCACAAATATCTACATGGGATAATACCAAATGTTTGTTATTCAATTAGGCACAAATCAATAACCCTTGCACATCTAAGTGTTTAGGTATTTTTTGTATATGTCTCATGTAGACGTTATGATCTTTATTTATAGTAGAGATCACTCAACCCTATTCAATCAAATTATGAGTGATTAACGACCTATCAATCACCACATACTTAGCTTCCATAATTGCAGGGATTAGTGGTTGCACGACCAATTAAACGTGGTCATTAATGCAATCATAACTTCCACTTGAATATGTCAAAGGCGTTACAAGTATTTGAAAGATTGATGTTTGGTTCTGATGTTACCAGTCATGTGAGACACTCGCGTCTTATGGATGAGTTTGACAAGTTTGCAGCAAAATAAGGAAAATCATTAGATTCCGTGTATGAAAGATTGACAACGCTTGTGAATATTATGGATCGTAATAATGTTTGTCCTATTCCAGTGTCAATCATCACCAAGTTTCTTAATTGTTTGCAACCCGAGTGGAGCAAATATGTCACCATGGTTCATCACAATCAAACTGGAGATACAATTTCATATGATGTGTTGTATGATTCTTTAGTACAATTCGAACCACATGTTCTAGCATCTAAAGCAAAGAAAGCTGCCAAGAATCATGATCTATTAGCCCTTCTTGTTCATTCAAATGATTCTTCATCACAATCTCATGCAAATTCTTCTTATTCACCACAACCATACTATGTCATACATCCTTCATCAGTTGTTGATTATGAATATGAATATCAAGGGGAGTTACAAGGGGATTCTCAAGAAGACAAGCTTACAACTGCCATGATGTTATTAGCTCGAGCAACCACTCAGAAGTTCTCCACACCTACCAATAATCGTCTTTGTACTTCATCAAACACAAGAAATCAAGCTGTGGTTTAGGATGGTAGAGTTGACATACAAACCAAGAATACATGTTATGGTAACAAGAATGCAGGAAGACAAAATAAGAATCAAGTGTTTAATGCAGGAAATGGAAATGATGACGGCAATCAGATTGTTTAGCGTGTTCCACGAACTAAGTCAACTCTGGGAAAGGAAAATTTTTAGTGTTATAACTGCAATGAAAAAGGCCACTATGCCCGTGATTGTCAGAAACCAAGAGTTCGTGATGCAAATTACTTCAGAGAAAAAATGTTGTTAGCTATGAAAGATGAAGCCAGAAGCAACCTCAACAATGAAGAAAATGATTTCTTGCTTGACAACTCGTATAGAGAAGAAACAATGGAAGAGTTAACTGCTACAGTTATGTTGATGGCTCGAATTCCACCAGCTGATGGTAATACTGAGATTATGCCATCATATGATGCAAAGGCTATAAGTGAGGTAAATGCTTCATCCAAGGTTCATGAACACGTGAGTCATGTGAAACGTAAAACTATTATTCAAACATCTGATGATGATAAAATTGATTCTAATATCATATTTGATGATTCTTATGTGGAAAATAATGGTGTCACGTCTGATCATGATTCAAATGCTTATGATGAATATCATGAAATTAAAATGCTATCATATAATGTTAAAAAAGAAGCTAAAAATAAAAAATGATTAAATAACGAGCTTAAAAAGGAAAAAATGTTGCTACACAAGGAGCTTGAGACGTGTAAGGATCAAGTCAAAATGTTTGAGTAAAAAATAATTCAATGTTCAAAATATAAAAAAACATGTGAAGAGTTGGAACATGAATTAAGGGTTGATAAGGACACCATTGAGTGAATTTTAAAAGAAAAAGATAAAATTCAAAGTGATTTCTTCAAAATTGAAAATGAAAAGATAATAATTCAACATGAAACTCAGTTAGCTAAAAAGGCTTTTAAAGAACGAGAAAATCGGTATCTTGAAGATAGTGTTGATCTCGAAGAGAAACTGAGCTCTCATGATCGAATTGTTTATAAAATAGGTCAATCGATTCAAACAATTCACATGCTTGGAAAAAACCAAATACAATTTATGATCCTTTTCTTAAAGCTGGGCTGGGTTACAAGAATCCTGAACGTCTCAAGAAGGCCATTGCAGCATAACCAAAAATGTAAGATGGTGAAATGCTTTATAGTGCTAAATTAAACATAGATTCACCTGATTCAGAGGAAGCTTTAGAGGATGCGGAAGAAATTCAATTGAAAATGAGAAACAAAATGGTTCAACTTAACTATGGAAAATTAAATGCACTTTATGAAACATTTGTTCCTCAACAAGATTTTTCTGTTGAACAAACATATTTTTCAATTCCTTCTACTTCTAATAATGGTTCTGAGTCGAAAGAAGTCACATCGGATTTACCAATTCCAAAAATGCCAAAAGAGAGTAAATTGTTAAAAATGTTTAACAAAATAGGTGTTGCAATTAACGGTTTATGAGCAAGGATTGATAACACTCTTTTAGAAGACCGGCAATGAAGATGTATGTCTAAAGTCAAAATTCGTTAAGAGAGTTTTATAAAACTGATGTAATTCTGATGTCTGCTTCTTTGTCAAAGAATTTGAAAGAACTTAAAGAGGAACTCATTGAAGAAGTATAAGAAATGTTAAATATTTTTGAATCAATGGAACAAAATGTTAATGGAAAATCTTCAAAAGAAAATATTCTTTAAAATGAGATCGATTGACTTTTGGAAGTATCCTTGACAAGTGAAATTTGAAATTGTGTGTTGATTTCTATTGAAAAACAGAAAAATAAGTTGTTAAAATCTGAGCTTGAGAAAAGTTCAAATGACTCCAAAGATATCCAAGCCAATTTACTTAAGCAGATCAAAATTCTTAAAAATGATTTTAAGCGATCACAAGCTTAGAGTATTGATTTTGAACTCAAATTACAACATCAAAAAGAGAAAATGGCTTGTGACGTCTCTTGGAAGTCAAAATTGTCAATAGAAAATGATGTGAACGTGTTGCTAAAAACTCAAGTTGATTCTGTTGTTAAAGAAAGAGAAAATATCAAACTTGAATAGCAAAAGCTTTTTAATTCAATAAAAGCAACACGAACTCAACATCAAAAAGAGCTTGATGAGTTGATTGAACATGTTAATCAAAAGACATATGCTTATGCTGATGTGCGTGCTAAGAATCAAGATCTTTTGATAACAATTTTTAAACTCAAGAATAAGCTTTAAACCGTTGACAAGGGAAAGAATGTGAACACTAAGTTTGACAAATTTGAGACCTCAAGAACACTTCTTTGTGTAACACCATAGCCTAAAAACATAGCAATTAAGGCTAAGAAAGTGTCAACCACTAAGGTCAATACAGAAAGGTCAAAACCAGTCACTTCACATCTTACACCTAAAAACGAGCAAAGTCGAAAGCACAATGAGAATGTACTTACAAGAGGAATGTATAGAATCACAAAAATAGAGACACAGACACCGGATTCTAAAACTAACATTAATGTTTATAATTCCACAGGTGTAGAAAGTTCAAATAGTGTTAGAAGACAAAAGTCTAAGGCTACTAAATCAAATGATAGAGTCTTGAAGAACAAAAGTGATAAGAGACCATATGCACATGTTCGGAAGATGTCAAGTAATGTTAGTATAAATACTAATAAGCGTGAAACAATTCATCCGAATGTATGTCAATCAAACGCAAGTGTATTAAGTACCAAGACTGTAAATGCTGTTAATGATGGTTCGAATATTGTTTGTGTTTCTTGTGGAAAAGATGTGTTTTTTACTTTCTTATGAAAAATGTGTTGCTCGTTATGCTTTGTCTAGGAATTCTAGTGTAAAAAGAGCCTTATTCACTACCCCTATAGCAAAAAAATCTAAGAATTTAGGAGCTACTACTGTAGTTGCAAAATCTAGATTGAGTGTTGCTAAAACCACAATAGCAACAAATAAGGTCTATAGTGTATTACCACTATCTTTTGATTCTAGCCAAAGTAGGACACTTAGTAATTACATGAAAAACAAAATTACAACAAGTAGAAAGTGGCAAAAATGGTTTGAAAACCAACAATGTCTTAATTGAACACCCAAGAGCAAAACTGCTCAGTCACTCCCTAGTGAAACAAAGAGTTGTATCCGTGTTCGTTCTATATCTAACACACCAATTACCACTCAGAAATGGGTAGCCAAACTGTCCACTCTTCCATCTGCATTTATTTCATGTGATGCAAGTGATCCAGCTCATCCTTTAGACTGTTGATAGCGGATGCTCAAAGCATATAACAGGCAATCTTCAACTGCTAAGAAATTTCATTGAGAAATTCATAGGAATAGTTCGCTTTAGGAATGATCATTTCGCTGCAATCACTGACTATAGAGATTATGTTCAAGGCAATATCACGATATGTCATGTATATTATGTTGAAGGACTTAGTCACAATCTAGGCCGAACAATTTTGTGATGGAGATCTAAAAGTAGCTTTTCGTTCAAATACATGTTATGTTTGGAATTTGGAGGGTGATGATTTGCTTACCGGTTCTCGTGATTTAAATCTTTACATTATCTCTATTTTCGAGATGGCGAATTCTTCTCTAGTGTGCTCAATGTCCAGAGCTACATCAACATAATCTTGGTTATGGCACCGCATGCTTTCTCATTTGAATTTTAGTACTATTAACCAACTCACATCAAACGATCTAGTTGATGGGCTTCTGAAATTTAAGTATAATAAAGATCACTTATGTTCAGCCTGTGAACAAGGTAAAAGCAAGAAAGCTTCATTTCTACCAAAATTGGTTCCAAGCACAGAGTCCAAACTCGAACTACTTCATATGGATTTGTGTGGGCCAATGAGAGTCGCAAGTATCAATGGCAAGAAATATATTTTGGTGATCATTGATGATTATTCTCAGTATACCTAGGTATATTTTCTTCGCACAAAAGATGAGGCTCCAGATATGATCATCAATTTTATTAATCAAGTTCAAAGGAATCTAAAGGCTCAAATTCTGACGATTTGAACTGATAATGAAACTGAATTCAAAAATGAGATATTACGTTCATTTTATGCAAAGTTAGGTATTGTTCATAAAACTTTAATTGCTCATACGCCTCAACAAAATGGTGTTGTGGAACGACAAAATCAAACACTAGTTGAGGCTGCTCGAACAATGTTTATCTTTTCCAAAACACCAGAATTTCTTTAGGCCGAAGCTATTGCTATTACTTGTTTTACTCAGAATCTCTCTATTGTGCACACACTGTACAATAAGACTCCTTATGAGCTGATTCAAGGAAGAAAACCTAATATTCAATACTTTCATGTGTTTAGATCCCTTTGTTATCCAATAAATGATCGTGATGGTCTTGAGAAAATGAAACCGAAGGCTGACATTGGCATCTTTGTTGGTTATTCTGAGTCATCACGAGGATTTCTTATCTATAACCGCCGAACCAAAAAGATAATGGAAACAATCCATGTCAAGTTTAATGAACTCACAACAATGGCTTTTGAATGAAACAATTCAGAACTCGGAATAAACTGCACGCATTTTCAAGATTCATCGGAAGATTCACAATCATTGCCTTCAAAAACAGACTTGGATAATTTGTTTGGTCCTCTGTATGAAGAATACTATGAGACGAGTTCACCAGAAGTGTTAGATAATTCCACTGTAAATACTCTTGATAATGACAACACTTCTTCATCATCGTCAATTGTCGTTGAAGAAGACGAAGCTCCTCAAATAGTATCTTCGTCAGCAGAACAAGTTGCCACTGAACCAAACTCTCCAGTCTTGAATGAAAATGCCGATGAATTTGTTCAAGAAGACGTTGCAGATTTTGATGGAAATGTGTTCTACAATGCACCTCCAACTCCTGTGTTCGAAGAAGCTGAGTCATCTTCAACATATCAGGATCCATCAAATATGCACGAGTTTCATCAAAAAAATCGCTCAAGTGATAAGTGGACTAAGAATCATCCAATTGAACAAGTGATTAGTGATCCCTCAAAACCTGTAATGATAAGAAATCGACTTCAAACTGATGCAGAAGTTTGTATGTACGCATTAACAGTGAGTATAATTGAACCGAAAAATATCAAGGAAGCTATGCTTGATGCCAGCTGGATTGAATCCATGTAAGATGAGCTTAACCAGTTCAAATGCCTTGATGTTTGGGAACTTGTCAAATGTCTTATTGGCAGAAACATAATCGCAGTCAAATGGATTTGGAAAAACAAGACTGATGCTGAAAACACGATTATTCGGAACAAGTCTCGTTTAGTTGCCAAAGGATATGGTCAAGAAGAGGGCATTGATTTTGAGGAGTCTTTTGCACCAGTTGCAAGACTTGAAGTTGTCAGAATTATTGTGGCATACACGGCTCACAAGAACTTTCCTATTTACCAAATAGACGTCAAAACGGCATTCCTAAACGGTCCACTGAAAGAGGAAGTTTTTGTTCATCAGCCGGATAGATTTGTAGATCTAGACTTTCCTAATCACGTATATTGTTTTAAGAAAGCTATGTACAGTCTCAAACAATCCCCTAGAGCCTGGTATGACAAGCTTTCCTCATTCTTAATCGAACACCATTTCACAAAAGGTATTGTCGATCCGACATTGTTTACAAGAAGACACGGGGATAACATTTTATTAGTTCAAATCTATGTCGATGACATCATTTTTGGGTCAACAAAACTAGTTTTTTCAACAAGATTTGCAAAACTAATGAAAGATAATTTTGAAATGTCAATGATCGGTGAAATGAAGTTCTTTCTTAGACTTCAGGTTCATCAGTCACCCCGAGGAATCTGTATATGCCAGTCACAATATACTATGGATCTTCTTAAGAAACATAGGATGGAAAAATGTGACACCATTAGCACACCAATGGCTACTATCAAACTAGATGCAAATTTACAGGGTACCCAAGTTGATCAAACTAAATATCATAGTATGATTGAGGGACTTATGTATCTCACTGCTAGTCGACCAGACATTTCCTTTGCGACATTTGTATGTGCGCGTTATTAGGCATGCCCAACCGAAAAACACCTCAAATAGGTTAAAAGGATCTTTCGATATCTCAGATAAACCATTAACATGGGTATATGATACTCGAAGGATTCTAGGTTTAAGCTAATAGCATATTCAGATGCAGACCTTGTAGGGTGTAATGATGATTGCAAAAGCACATACAGAGGCATTCAATTTCTGGGAGATAAGCTAGTTAGTTGGTCATCAAAAAAGCAAGATTATACAACAATGTCAATTGCAGAAGCTGAGTATGTATCATTGTCTGCATGTTATGCTAAAGTCATTTGGATGAGGACGCAACTGCTAGATTATTGATTTCGGTACAACAAGATTCCAATATATTGTGACTCACAAAGTGCAATTGCCATATCTTGCAATCCGGTACAACATTCACGTATAAAACAAATTAACATCCGTTATCACTTTATCAAGGAGCATGTTCAAAAAGGTACCATTGAACTTTACTTTGTCGGGACAGAATACCAACTTGCTGATCTTTTTACAAAAGCCCTTCCAAAAGAAAGGTTTGAGTATTTAGTTCACAAGATTGGTATGCGATGTATTACTCCAACTGAGTTGGAACGTCTGGCAAAGTTATCTTCATGAATGAAAGATCATACATCAAAATAAATTGTAAATATTTTTCAAAAACAAAATACAAAATTGAAAATTTTCAAAAACAAAATACAAAATTCAAAAATTCAAAAACAAGAAAAAATATTTTTCATTATTGACCTGAAAAACATTGTCAAAACGTCAACATAAAGCTCTCGAGTGAATTATAGGTTTATGTAAAAATCAATGTTAGGACCGCAAGATTTCCTAGTGTGGATTTAAGCAAACAGATGCAACATCATATGAAAAAGTAATTACAATTCCTAAGCTCATGACACCGCTGGCTCGAGTATATGAATTGCCAATTATAAATTGCCAACTGGTGTCCGTGAATGATGTGCTAACCCTGCACATCCCAGATACTAGGACATGGTTGCGTTCGTTCACAGTGATAGCTCGTTCACAGCCGAAGGGGAGTGTTCAATCCCTATAGATCTATCCATAACATTCGCGGCCCGCACAATGTTAATTTCCAATCACATCTATGCAATTAACAGTTATATGATCATGGACATAAAGGGGTTATGGTAACTTAGGCAAACACGTAATCATGGCATAAAATGTACACTTGCGTCCAGTTTGTAAAACAAAGCATGTTATCACCCCAAGGATGTAAATCATTTAAATAATTGTAAAGCATGGGGCTATGAACATCACCTTATCTGGTAGTTCTGCTGAATGATGTGAACAAATTCCAAGTAAGGTAGTGACCGTTAAGTACCTAAGCAAGTACGGCTTCAAAGTCTTAGATTTACGTTTTAAACTAATGACTCATCTGTATAAACTAATTCCATTTTATTTTAGTATATTATATACCGTTATCACTTGTGCGGTGATGCACAAGATCATTGTTTTTATAATAGCGATGGTTCTCGATAAACGTGAAATCATTATTAATAAATACACTTATTTATTAACGTGTTATTAAAGCCGTCGATGTCCGAACATCTTAGTGTTCGACCGACGTGTTAAGTGTTTCATTTGTTTCACTTTTGTTCACTAACATACCCTTAGGTTTCTAGTTATTGCACTTCTAGTCCCTAGGTTTATAAATATATAACACTTACACTTTAAACTTTCTAGTTGCGAAGAAGTCATAATTAGTCCTTTAATTTCCGAAGTTACAACTTAGGTCCTTATGGTTTTATAGTGTTCGAAAGAAATGAGTTTTAACCTTATACTTTTTGTTAATTACAATATCAGTCCCTGGAGTTATTGAAATACAAGGAATGACAAATTAAATCCTTCAAGTTTCGAAATTTACGTTTTTAGTCCCTTGACTTACGAAAATTCCATTTTAACTCCGAATAAATCCCAACGAGGGGCATTTCTCTTGGTTAAGCTCGTTTAAGTTATAAAAATTGTCTCGTCTTAAAAATAAGCTTATCGAGCTTATTTTGGCTTAACGGGCCTTATTGGGCCCGTTAAGGTCCGTTTAGCATTTTAATGATCCGTTTTGGTTTCAATAGGTCTAAAAGGCGTTAATAAGCTCACGTGGACTGTTTAAGCTTAAAATAAGCTCGGTGAGCTTATTTCGAGCTTATTGGGCTTTTGAGCCCAATAACTTAACTCGATAAGGTGTTTAGAGTTCTTAAACTTTTCCTAGTGCTTTTTCCATCCTGTAATAAGCCGAACAGCTGTTTTCCTTTTCAGCTTATTCTAAATAAGCAAATAAGCCAATAAGCAATTCAAATGGGCCGGTCTTGGGCCCGTTTAGGCCCGGTAGGGTTTTAGAAGGTCTAGTTGGGTCCATTAGGGTCCGTTAAGCTTATTTAGATCCAATAAGCACTTGGGAGGTCGTTTTGCTTATTTAGCTTATCCGATAAGCTAATAAGCTCTCCGTTGGGCCTATTGGGCCCGATAGTCACCCGAATGGGTTCTAGGGGTTAGGGCTTGGCCCGTTAACCTTATTTGAGTCCATTAAACCCTTTGAACTTGTATAAGCTGCGTAACTTTCACCAATAAGCTGTCAAAGCTTATTGTGAGCTTATGGCTCACGTTGGGCTTGCGAAAAGGGCTAGTAAGCCCATGACTCGTATTTGGGCTCTCGAAAGTCGTTGGGCTCATGATGGAACCCGATAGGGGTTCTAAGGGTTCGGGCTTTCTCCTTTAAGGTCCACTAACCCATCTTAGGCTCGTAAATCTCGTATAAGTCTTTTAAGCTCGTGAATAAGCCGTCCCG
Source organism: Tanacetum coccineum (assembly GCA_026074375.1). Taxonomy (NCBI): domain Eukaryota; kingdom Viridiplantae; phylum Streptophyta; class Magnoliopsida; order Asterales; family Asteraceae; genus Tanacetum; species Tanacetum coccineum. The sequence goes on from BQNB010011047.1 coordinate 32,024, forward strand.
GCCTATTCGTGGCTTATGGGCCTTGTGGGCTCACGAAGGTGGGTTGCGAAGTTCTAGTGAGCCCGCATGGTTTTTATGATTGTGATATATGACTCGTCCTAGTTGTCTAGCACCAACCAAGAGTGCCTAGCATTTTCTAGTCGTGACCCGCTACATGCAATCGTTTAATAATGTTGTATATATGTTCCCACACCATCTCGTCGTGTTTACCTCATTAGTTTACGTGAAGTTATATGTGTATGGCACCTCCAAGGTTGCATTGTGACAAGGAAGGGTGCGTGAACCAGGCCATTGAGTCGAACCATGCATGTTTCCCCGTTAACCTTGAGTTTTAACTTGAAATATAAGCGAAAATAGAATTCAATAAATGATATATGAATATGAAAGACGATGTAGAAGACATAGAATGACTTACCATAGTCCTAGTGTCTTATTTGCGAATTGTAACAAACCCGAATGGGGGGTTTTTTTTTATTAGTTCGTTTACCACCTTAAACGCGTGTAGTTCCCAACTTTCAAGACTCATACACTTCTCATAACACCCTTATATAGCGATCTTAAGCGTACCTTGTGTCCCCTTAAAAGGGAAATGTAATGTTTGGGTGGCTCGGTAATGTGAGGACCGTATGCAAGAGGGTATAAACGGGTGTGGCCTTTTCTTGGGAGAGTTTAAGGGTCTTGGAAATGTATTATGTGAGTTAGGGAGTGTGTATTTATAGGCAATAAGCCTTGTTAACTTTCCTAGTCCATAATCACAAACCGAATCGTGACCTAGGGGCGGTTTTGAAGGGTTTTAGTTAATCTCACATGGTTTTTGCTAAACCACTTGAGTACAAGTATTAATTAAGTAGTTGAGGTACAAGATTGTGTTAGATTAGGCAAATCTTATTTATTGTTGTGTTCCTCTTCTTTGTCTAGACGCGATGGCACAAGGAGGTCAAGGAAAGAAATGGGTTATTACCCAAGGTGCCAAGATTATTAGGGGAACATTAGGACACAAAATTAATTACCTAGTATATGTACATGTACCATTTAGGATCATTAGTAAGATTTGCTAGTAAATAAATCACCAAGGACGATTTTTATGCAAGTTTACTTGTCTATTTTCGACATTATGTGACATAAGTACAAGACTTGAAATTAAATTTCGACATTAGGTCTTCAAATGGTATTGGATTTGAGCTAGGTAATCAAGGTATTTCCGGGGTGCGTCCTAATGTAATTTTATCGCGAAACGTAACCTTTTAACGTGACCAATAACCGCACATTTCATCCCTACCAGAGAGACAGATAGTATGGAAACCATTACAAGGTTGTACATCAAAGAAATAGTCTCCTGGCATGGCGTGCCAATATCCATCATCTCGGATCGTGACAGTCATTTCACATCCAGATTCTGGCAATCATTGCAAAATGCTTTGGGTACTCAATTGGACATGAGTACGACATATCATTCCGAAATCGATGGACAAAGTGAAAGGACCATTCAAACACTCGAAGATATGCTTCGAGCCTGTGTTATAGATTTTGAAAAAGGATGGGAGAAACACTTACCATTAGTGGAATTTTCTTACAATAACAATTACCATGCCAGTATTAAGGCAACACTATTCGAGGCACTTTATGGTCGAAAGTACAGATCACCTGTTTGCTGGGCCGAAGTTGGAGATGTTCAACTTACAGGACCAGAAATAATCCATGAAACCACTAAAAAGATAGTGCAAATTCAACAACGCTTGCAAGCTGCAAAAGACCGGTAGAGAAGTTATGCCAATGTAAGATGAAAGCCTTTAGAATTTCAAGTTGGAGATCGTGTTATGTTGAAAGTGTCACCTCGTAAAGGTGTCATCCGATTTAGAAAACGGGGAAAGCTTAACCCTTGGTACATTGGACCATTTAAGATTCCTAAAAGGGTCGGTCCAGTGGCATATAAACTTGAACTTCCCGAAGAACTCAGAAATGTTCACAATACTTTCCACGTTTCTAATCTAAAGAAATGCTTATCTGACGAATCCCTTGCCATTCCAATGAAAGAGCTTCGGCTTGATGACAAACTCAACTTTGTGGAAGAACCAGTGGAGATTATGGATCGAGAAGTCAAGCAACTAAGACAAAGTCATATTCCTATAGTCAAAGTATGATGGAACTCAAAAAGAGGACCAAAATTTACATGGGAACGCGAAGATGAAATTCGTGCCAAATATCCACATCTATTTTCCAACATCACTTCAAAGTCCAACTAAATCTCGGGACGAGATTTCTTTAAGGTTGGGGGACTATAACAACCCACAATTTTCATCAATGTAATTATCCATCTATTAAATTAGATGCACTGTAATATCCATCTATTATATACCACCTTTTTACAGGGAAATTTTCGCTTTATTCCATTATGTAACCTAGTTTACATAACTAAAGTAAACGAGCTCACGCAACGCATATATAAAGTTAACGAGCTCACGCAACCTACCTATGGAAATCATATCTTCATATATGTCAAGAAAACATCATAACATGTCAAATCAATATCACAATATCATTTTTGCAAAGTACATTACTCATATAATGTACCATTTGCAAAGTTATATCAAGACGGGCTTTATACCGTTATCGTATACTACTAAACCCTAATTTCATGAAAAGTTAACATCTAAAGTGAATGCACAAGCTAATAAAGCATATGTACAAGTAATATAACATCTCATTTGAAATATAAACTCCCTCCAAGTCAAAGTACAAGTCTTTAAAAGCTCAATGTACAAGTCATTAAGCATGACATCCAAAATAGCCGTTTTACCTCTGTTTTACCTCTGTTTTCATTCTAGTTTCTTCACCACCACTTTTGTACAAGCTACTACACTCAATATACAATGTGTAAACCCTAATTATTCTACTCATAAGCTCTCACACACATTTTTACACTCAAAACCCTAATTCAAAACCCTAAACCCTAAAACCGAGCTAGTTTCTAAACCATGACCGTTTCTTGATTTTTATCCATTGTAAACCCAAACCATTACTCAAATAAGTTGTAATAACTAAATTTACAACATTATCAATCACATTCCATCATCATTTCATCATTTTACTTCAATTATATGCGAATTAAATCCAAGAAACCCTAATTAAACCCTAACTTGAACTTTTGACCCGTTTACTCGTTTTCACCCATTTTAAACCCGAACCACCTATCAAATCTTGTTAATAACCCTTAATACAAACCTTACAAACATTAATCCACACTTATATCATCAATGTACTTGAAATCCAAGCTCAAAAACCCTAAACGAGCCCTAATGTACCCGTAACCCAAAATCCTTGCAATTTGACCCATTTTGAAAGTTTTTCTTGCAACCAAGCACCTCAATGACAAGCACCTCCATCCCTAAGCTGCTTACAAGCACCTCTCCTAAATATCTAGTTCATTTCTTGGTACAAAAATGAGCCACATCACCCCTTTGTCTCTCTTTTTAGCCGCAACACCATAAGAGCCCAAACACCACTTCAAGCTAGTTTCTAGCTCTAGCAACTCATCACATAGCTTCTCCTCATCACCCTCTAGCCCTCATACATGTCCTAACCTGGTCACAAAGTATCCCTTGGCCTCCAAGCTCATTTCGAGTATAAATAGGACCCTAAAACCTTCATTCTAACTCATCCCCCACTTCCTCCTCTATAACCCTTAATAGCAGCAATCCTTTGCTCAAAGAAGATCCTAAGAGGTCCTAAGAAGTCCTAAGAACATAATTGAAGCAAAAGAAACCAAGAAAAGAAGCCCGGGAGTCGTTATTCTAGGCGTACGAAGCTAAAAGTCCCGATTTCATCCCGTTGTCAAGCTATAAGCTCAAACCCAGGTTCTATGATCTTCATACCTGCTCCTACACTCTTATAATGTTCATATGATCCTAAATATACTCTTGTTAAAGTTTTATAACTCAATTCATACTCATATTCCATTTTGATCCAAAACCGTACACCCGAAACCCTAATTTTATGTTTTTCTTAAAACTAAATGTTGTAATGGTTAAATATTGTTATAATCTATCCTAACATGCTCAACTAATGTTAATATAACAACTTTATCAAGTCTTTAAGGAATTTGAACATAAAACCCGCACGTTTTCGTTTTGAAACCCTAATATGACCCGTTTTGCTTCCTAGCTTAACGAATTGTTATTTTAAACTTTCATTATGTTAAATCTTTATATTTTAGCTTATATTAATAAGCTATAACCTGTAAATTACTTTTCATATTGAAAAATATCATTATTATAGATTTTGGACTTGTTTTGTAAATCATTTCCATGCAAGGGCTATATACCGTAACTTTTGAAAACTTATAAGTACAAGGACTATTTTTGCCATATTTCTAAAGTTATAACTACAGGGGTCTATTATGTCACTTTTTAAAGTGCAAGGTTTACTTTGCACATCTTTTAAACTTGAAGGACCAAACTCATAAAAGTGCAAACTCCAAGGGTATATTTTGCCATTTTTCATTCTTAAGGGTCTAAAATGTAACATTTTGAAAAAGTATAAAAACATGTTCAAAACATTACAAGACATAACTTTAACTAACGCTTGTCGTGCTTATCATTTCCAGATATTGATCAAAACGCTTAAAACCGATTATATCGTATCACAATACTAGGGAGCTTCATATTAAGAGGTTTCATCTTGGTATTACGTTCTGACTGAGTTGTTGGGTTTACAATTTAAAGTGCCCTAGCTCCTCAAACGTTTACTGAATGACCTCTGAATTATGATGGCCCAAACGGTGATACAATACTCCATGATAATTCAATCAAAGATGATATTCATTATAATATAAAACATATTCAACCAAACTAAGACTTGACATATTACCCTAGGTTGCGTGTGACGAAGCTGTTACTCTCATTCCATATACCTTTTCTATCACTCAGATTTCCCTATACTATTAAGATGAGTTCATAGCATCGCATTTCAATCTTTCAATTGTTTTATAAACCCGTGAGGGGGATGCATGCTATAAACCATGAATGCAATTATTTCTGTATGCTGTCCTGATTTATTATTTCCTAAGTAACTATTTTGCCTTTAAGTCCCCAATATCATGAACCGTTAATTACTCTACGGAGTGAGCGCGAATGTTGTGAATAGATCTATTTGGGATTGGCCTCCCCGTTGGTGTACCCAGTTATACCGGTAACCAATTGCACACCATTAGAATATAACTGCGGGTGTTTTGGCAAAGGCACCCGTTGGGGCTATAACGTTTGATTATTATATATCCCAAGGCTTCGGATTCATGAGCTAATGGCAATAATACTTGTTTTATAACGGGTGTATAACAACGTAACCCAATATCGAATTTGCATTCAAGTTATTTAACTTAAACCTATGAATATCACTCAACTTTTGTGTTGACTTTTTAGCATGTTTATCTCAGGTAATTAAGTAACTTATGGCACGGAGTGGCGAAGACTTGAAGATGGCAAAATTGTTATCATTCAAAATTTGTGTTTTAGATTTCAGGATCTTTCGTTTGTAAAAACTCTGATGAAATAATGAATTATAACTAAATTTTCAAAAAAGACTCTTTTTGATTCGTTTTCTATGATTATGACTATTGTACCAATACCCTAGATTAGCTTCCGCTGCTATATGTAAAAATGGGGGTGTTACAGATGATTTCAGAAAAAACCCTAGTTTGATGTTTCATCCGTTGTGGTTTCGTCGATTCTTTGATTTACGGTTTGTTTGATTGATTAGTTGATGATTTATATGATATCCTTGCTTTTATTTTGATTCAATTTATTTTTGATGATAGATATATATGTGGGTCTAATTTAAACTCGGAATCCATGGATTATGAAGCTAAAGCCGTATATAGTGGTGAATCTGAAGATGGGTTAAAAATCCAGGCTGTTTGAGATGCATACTGTACTAATCAGGTTATTTTTAATTTTTACAAATTTTGGGTATTAAAATTTTTATCATACTCTGTTTGAATTATTGGTGCTTATCAATTTTATAATAAAACACAATTATTTTTATCTTTTATGTTTCATTTGGGATGAAGTTTTGAATTGGATTTGTAATGAAATAATGAGGGTGTTCTATGCACACCATGTGCTTGATGAAATGCGGTTGAAGCTAAATTTTTTATTAATCGAGTTTTTTATTAAACAAAACTTATAGCTGGTAATCATTTTTATGATACTTAACGGATTTTTTTATGAACCTGGAATTGTACTTAATGTAAAACCATCCCTAAGATGAAGATGGTATCACAAAATCAGCACACTTATAGCCTCGATGATGTTTTGTCATCATCATGTTCATCATTTCGCAATTCTGAGTCGGTTTTGATCTCCTATAATGAATAAATGAATGCTTCATTTTTTAGTCATTATATTTTTATGATTTTGCATGCTCACAATTGATATTTGCTTATTTCAAAGGAATGATTTTGCAGTTATTTTCTCCATGTGCTATCAAGGTTCTTGAATCCTGAACGAGCCCCACCTAATAACAGTGAGTTTTAATTCATCTTCTTTCGTATTAAGTTTTCCGTAATTCTTTTCAAATTCTCTTTTTATGTTTTACAATGGGTATGATTTAAATTATTTAATTGTGAAAGTGATTTTTATAATATAGTTGTTTCTAATTGATGTTTTACAATTTCGATTATTTGGTAATTTAGAAATGTGCATTGTCGTCGTGAAAATTAGAGGGTTACTGGGTTTTATTTTATGACTTAGGAACGCTGCAAGTATGCTCAAGAATTTAGGGGATGTTGGACTCTAATTAAGGAACTCATTAGTGTTACTTAGGTTATGGCCATGATGTGTGCTTATGTGAGAATTTTCTTGAGAAATGGTAGTATACTTGATTTAAGCTTAATATGAGTTGTCTTGGTATTTTGTATAATATGCCATTGATACAAGTTGTGGACAAGCACTTTCATTTTATGTTCCATGTACTGAGTTTTTTTTTTGCAAAAATGGTTGTGTTTTTATAGTAATCATTATTTAAAAAATTCAGGTGTTGACAAATAGTGTTGCGACATAAAAAAAGCAATGGAAGTAGAGAGCAAAAGAACAAGATAATTGAATGCCTTGGAAAGAAACTTTGTATCCTGAGCCCCGTCCATTGGCAACCAATAAAATAGTTGAGGTGGCTGAAGACTATCATGTTGCAGCTATTAATGCTATTGAAGCATGTTAGTTAATTAACATTTAGCGATCAATAAACCTGTTTGCACTCGAATAAATTTTATAGGTCTGTAAAAAGTGGGGATAAAGTTGCTACATTTTATATTCCCTACCAATTTTGACACTTGGCACAACCATTTCGAGACCATATTTGTTAAGGTAACCAGCCATTGGAATGAGTGCAGCGAACCATGTAAGGGTATCCTATGCAAGAACTTCACCTAAGCACTCATTCCATGTCACGACTCCAGTTATAAGGAGAACAGACAATCCGAGAATGGCAGCCGTAACAACATCAATATCAAGCATCCCTCCGAATATCCTCAGACCAATCTAATTTGATGATCAAAATGACAAGGTGAGACGCTTTTAACCTAAAGGCATATTATGAAACTTTAAAATTCAAGAAACATGTTTCACAAGACAGTTTCTTCTGAGATAAGTAATATTATGTTTACGTTTTTAAGATAACTGCAGCTAAAGAACTTCAATACTAAATCTTTACTCAATGTTTATTTTGTGGATCATGACCTGCAGGTTGGTCTCTTGAATGTGGAGGGTTGCTATAACTCATTGTTGTCTTTCATTGTGTCAGCCCGAAATGCTAATCAATTGGTCAGGGAACTTGAGGTTAGTATTCTGAATATGAAAAAAAGTACAAATCTGGAAACCGGCTAAAACGGGTCATTTTGTGTTGATCGACAATACTTTTTTTCAATACTCTAATAATAAAATGAGTAAGAGGTTATATTCGTTATTAAAAGTATAACTCGAATACGTCTTTTGACCCATTGACCTATTTGACCCGTTTCTTTTTAACAATGTTGGATAAAACATAACAATAATCGACTAATTTCTAAATCAATGGGTGGGAAATTTTATTGAAGTTTGATGAGCCACATGATAATACCATATTATTGGGAAAACAAGGTGAGGGGTTGTTTTTGCCTCTTCCCCATACTTCCCTTTTAAACCCTGCAACCCACCCTGTACCTCAACCCTTTACCGCCACATCAAATAGACCAAGCATACCTCATGGTTTTAAGCAATACAACCCTCCCTGGTACACTTCCCCTGGCTATACCCTTCACCATTTCCCACCTTACCCTGCCCCTATAACCCTTCCCACTTGGCAATCACTCAACCCGCACCCCCTTTAATGGTGAGATGGTGTACAAGAACCAATGGAAGGCTAGGATTGCTTGGGGACTCTCTACTCTCATAACAAACACAATCAAAGACATTTTCAGCTGCTATAATAGAAGAAGAAGCAAGCGAAGAAAACAAACATTTTTTAGCATGTTTTTTTTCTAGTATAATTTAAATTCAGTCTTTCTTTCAAGCATTTTTTTAATGTATTCAGCTTTACTTTATAAGTTTTTTGTTGTAAATTTTCTGTTTTTAATAAAAAAGGGTTTAAATTTCATTTAGCTTAATTCAAATTTTCTGTTTTATCTTATGCTTAAATCCTGTTTACTTAGCTTAGTTAGTTTATAAGTTTGTTAGTTTTAAGGCTGGCTTAGTTTAGAATCAAGTTAGCTTCTAATTTTCAAATTCTGTCATTGTTAGTAGAAAAGGCCAAGTAGAAAAGTAACTAGCTTAAGATCTCGCTAATAAGCTAGTATTTTTAAAGTTCAAATAGCTCTATTAGGTGCAATTAGAATAGAAGTAGATAAAAAGTGTATAGCATTTCAGTTTTAAAATAACTTTAAGAACAAATAGAGTTAGACATTTTTTTCAATAAGGGTGGTTTGTTTAGCGAAATCTTATTGACATCCTAAAGTCAATTTCTTTATGTCAAAATTGTTCATGCAGTTGTGTTAAGGTAGTTTAGCAAGCTTTAAGCAAGTTTTAAAGGTTAGGATCTAGTTTTACAAAGTTTAGAGTGTAAAATTTCTCACCTTGCACCAGGACAGTTTTAGTTTTAAGCCAAATTTGTAGCTTAAGTGAATCTTAGTATAAGAGTGTTAAAATTGTATCATGTAGATTTCTAGTATAACTTGAGTTCATGAGTTTTCAGCTAAAAACTTAGCATGCATAGGATACTAATGCCAATTGCATCAGCAGCAAACATATCAGCAACAATCAACAGCTTCAGCAACACTTAGCACTCTTTCTCTTTTCAATTTTCTTGTAAACTTTGTTAATACCTTGCTTATTTCTTTCCAAATACTCTAGTACACATCTTATTCTTCAAATAGCATCTTTAGTTAAAAAAAAAAAAAAAATAAACTTTCATCAATAAAAAACAAGATACAAAGCCAAAATTTAAAAAAGACTCTTTGAGCCTTGTTTCTTTAACAGTCAAACAAGAAGCTTATTTTCTAGCTTATTCCTCTTGTCAAAAAGTTAGAAGGCCATTTGTTAAAGTAGTAGAGAATTTAAGCTGTTTTACAACTTTTAGTTTATAATTTCTTCTGAATCTCACTTTTTACATAAGCAAAATAAGCCTGATAGCGTAGGGTCGTTTGAGTAGTTTTCCATATTAAGGGGTACCGTTTCACTATAGTGGAAAATTTCCAATATTCCGCCCGCCTACCCTGTGTCTTTCCTTTATGTACATTCTACCCCTGTCTATTTCTGAAAAATAATTAATTTAATATTTTTCAAATAGTTTTAAAAATTAGGGTTCTTAGTTAAATCAATCAAATTAGGGTTTAATTAGCTTTTAAAAAAAAAAAAAATTTAAAGGGGGGCCTATTTTGTTTCTATTAAATTTTCTGCACTCATTTAGCATATTAAAACCATTTTTCTATATTATTTCCATTAAATTTGAAAAATTTTCTAGCAATTAAAATGATTAGTTATAACTTTTTTCTTATAAAAATCATAAAAAATCAGAAAATTAATAAAAAAATATTTTTCTTTTTTATAAAATTTTCTTTTGTTCAATTAGTGTCTAGGAAAAATACAAAATTAGTGTAGGCTTAATTTGTCTTAAAATTCATCTTATGACCCCGTTTTACCGGTGTGCGTTTTACCGTTTTCTTTTCGTTTAGCATATCAAGACTACCTCCGTTTTAATTCTATTTTTTTTATTTTTCAAATTAAGTATAATGAGAATTTCAAAAAATTTATTTTTTTTTTGATTTTTAATTTAATTTAGCATTTATTTTCTTAATTTTTAGTATTTAGGATTTCCCTATAACTAATTTTGTTTCCCGTAGTTTTTAAGTTCCCCATTTCCTATATCTGTTTCCCGTAGATTAAATTAGGTTTTATTTTAGTATAATTTTAAGTTTGTAACTATATCAGATGTTTCCATCATAGTCTAAATATTCTCCTTCATTCAATTTCTCATCAAACCAGTATTATCTTGATCAATTAGCAGCTCGTTGGGACGATAAGACCCGGGAATATCCTCTTGCCGGAAGTCTTTTTATCATTGATTCCTTATATAATTAATCTCTTTGTGTAGATTTTGACCTTTTTCCTTAGTTATAGGGCATTTTGGTTGAGATTTCATTTGTGTTATTTTATATGTATACTATTCCACTAATCAATTGCTACATTTTATATTCCTACCAATTTTGACCACATGGCATAACCATTTGAGACCATATTTTGTTAAGGAAACCTAAACCATTAGAATGAGGGCTGCAAACCATGTAAGGTATCCAATGCAAGAACTTCACCAAGAGCACACATGTCCATGCCCCGCCTTCCAGTTATAAGTGAGAACCAGCCAATTCGAGAATGGCACCGTAACAACAACAATATCAAGCATCCCTTCCGATATACACAGATACCAAGTTTTTTTTTTCCCACCCCCTAAAAAATTTATTGTATGATGATCAAAATGACCAAGGTGATACCTTTAACCTAAAGCATATTATTAAACTTTTAAAAAATCAAGAAAAAATGTTTTCACAAAAGATTTCTTCTGAGATAGAATAATATTAGTTACGTTTTAAGATAACCGCCACTAAAGAACTCAATACCAAATCTTTACTCAATTTTTTTGTGATCTTGCCCCTGCCGTTTGATCCCCTCTTTGAATGTGAGAGTTTTCTATAACTCATTGTTGTCTTTCATTGTGTCAGCCCGAAATGCTAATCAATTGGTCAGGGAACTTGAGGTTAGTATTCTGAATATGACAAAAAGTACAAATCTGGAAACCGGCTAAAACGGGTCATTTTGTATTGATCGACAATACTTTTTTTCCAATACTCTAGATATAAAAATGATTAAGAGGGTATATCGTTATAAAAAGTATAACTCGAATACGCTCTTTTGACCCATTGACCTAATTTCGATAAACTCTTTTACCCATTGAACCTATTTGAAACCCATTTTCTTTTTAACAATGCTGGATAAAATATAACAGTAATCGACTAATTCCTAAATCAAGGGTGGAAATTTTTAATTGAATTTGATGAAGCCCACATGATAATACCAAATATTGGAAAACAAGCTATAAAAATAATATTTATTTTGATTAACAAATCCTATGTATAACTTTTAACATATTAAAATGTTTTTTCAAGCCAGGAAACATATTTGTAGAGCGTTTAGCAATATGAATAATAGTAGGAAGGCTTGACTTATCGGAACCATTATAAGGAAGAACTAACAACTATTGACGTGAGATATAATATGTGTACTGAACTTATGGCGTGTTTAGCATTAGCCAAGCAGACTCTCTTAGTCCACCACTTAATTTTTTGTTCTTATAGATATGACATGAAGGCTAACGAACTAATACAGATAAATTTCATGTCAAAACGGATTAGGGCAGGGTAAGATTGACCCACAACCAATTTTTTGTCAGATTTTGGACTTCTTGATAAATATTTAATGCATTATATACTACAAACCTTTACAATTACAAAATATGAACTTAATTTAAATTATTGATGAAGCAGGAGGTGATATGTAGTAAGAATACTTTGGAGGACTTGGCATTCAACCAGTTCCCTTTTGGTTAGACTCCAATAGAGCCCGTATATAAAATGGGTCAAGATTCCAACTCCATCCCAAATAATGTGCAGTAATTAATTAACATACCCATAAGGCTGCTCCAGAAGAGACATGTGTTGCTATAATGCCAGGAAAATAGCAGGCACCCGATATTTTTTGTGTAAGCCACGAGTCTTCTGCGAAGTCTGTGTTTCAAAATGGTTAGATTTTTTTTTTTGGTTGAACAAAACTTTGTTTGTACCATTAAATTTGCATGCTATGATTTATGGACATGTCCCAAAAAACCACAACCAAGCAGAAAACAAATATCAAAGAACATACATCAATCTGTATAAAGTGTACAAAATCATTGTTTGGTCTATTTACTGAAAAACTTTCCTGATAGAATGCGGCCATAAGCAAGAGTAAAGTACTTATTTTTGTGATAACTGATATAAATGTAATAGCTTATATGTTACATGTTATACCATCTTTACATATTCCGTTTCATGATTACATTATAATTGCATACCACCACAAACTGAAGTAGATAACGATCCGGTACCTTCGATAGTTTTGATTAGGAGGCAAAAGCAAAAACGTGGTTGTTTAAAGGCGCAAAGTTATGACAAGTTACAACAAGAAAGATATGAATACCAACCCAACAACAATTAAGGTTGGTTCATCATGTGATTCATGTATGTAAATAATCAAAATAATTTATTTTTTGTACTAAAGAGTGTAGAATTGCTATAACATAAAGCAAAAGCATAAAATATAACGGGGTTATGAAATTGCTATAACCCGAAAAGTTCTAAAGGAAAGGAAAGTTGGAAAAGTTGTTCTTCCTGCAAACCTTAAATGGCAAATACCAACATTAGCACTTTAACATGACCCCAAAATATGGGGAGAAGATGCCCATCTATTCAAACCAGATAGATTCTCGGAAGGGATTGCTAAAGCAACTAACAATCCAGGAGCATGTCTTCCTTTTGGGTATGGACCATGAAACTGTGTAGGGTCCAGTTTTGCGATAAATGAAGCTAAAATAGCACTCTTGATGATCTTACAACATTATAGATTTACTCCCTTCCCAAGCTATGTCCATGCACCAGTTCAGATAGTAACACTTCGTCCGAAGTTTGGTGTTTGGATAATGTTTCAAGCTCTACAAAGGTCTGCTATTGCTCAGTTAAGAATTGTCTCCATTTGTTTTTCATAACTGTAAATACTTTCAATAAATTATAACATAAAAGTATTGTGTGTATTATATTAAGTTACAGTCTACAATAAGTGCAACACTAATGTATAGTATTATGTAGTATTAAATTATTAAAATATAAATCTACTTTAAATTATTATCGAGGCTAATATTTTATGTACGTCCATATTTATAAAATTTGGATTTGATCAATCTTATATATGATGTAAGTCTTTCTTATATTTTAGATAAAAAGATGTATGAGAAAAGTAGATAATAAAAAATACCTTGAAAAACATGCATTTAAATAATATTGAAGGTATCGAGTAATTATATTGCAAATTACAAAAGATTCTAAAAGGCCATTTAAGCATTAGGGATATTTGAAGCATACTCTTAAAAATCACATATAAAGAGTTTGAAAGATTTGTATTTATGGTTTATTATTTTAGCATGATTATCAATAATTTTTATTCAAGTGTCATGATAGTTGGTTTCTCATTAAGCTTATTTAATATACCAAAGATTAGATAAATTGAGAATTTTGGTCAAGTAAACTTATAACACTCAACAATGTTGTAAATATTGGCCTTTCAATTGTAATTATAGATAAAAAAAGTTGAGTTTTATACATAAGCAAAAATTCATATTTTTATCGAGATGGATTTGATAAGACAAAATAAGACTATAAGAGTATCTTGTTCGTATATTTGGAATGTAGCGAAATAAGAAAATCTTTGAGACCGGGATTGATCCTTATATAACAAGATTCGTGCATTGCACCAACCCCGACTTCAAGAACAAATTCGATGCTTAACATAAATAAAAGTTTTTATTTTTCCCACAAAAAATAAGCCTGGTGCATCGCACGGGTATAAACGCCTCATGAATATATATTCTTCTTCCTATCGCATTCAATTTTTTCATTTAAAACATTGTTAGATGTTTAATTTACTTGGTATGACTTACAAATATATATGGCGCATTATGGATCCTTCAATATTAGGGAATGCAAATTCTAATTGAAAGTAAGTCTGAATCAATTCTCACAAACCAATGGAAAATTCTTATGTCATTATTCTGAATTGTGTAAATAATAACCCGTTTACTTAAGAATAGGTAGATTAAACATTTTTTATTTATATCGTGTCAAATAATTTATTTTAGGACTAAGTATGTAAAAAGTGCATATAAGTTACACTTTGGTCATCTTCTTCTAATTTGTCCTATTGGATCCATTTCCTTAATTTGTTATCTGTTTTACCCATTTATGTTTATTGATCGTATGTGTCATTGTGTATTGACAAGTTTGAATGATTCTCTGAAGCCGTAAAGGTAATGTAGAAATTTATTATGTATACGTACATGGGTTGCTTATTATATATAGCCTTTGTTTCAAATTAATGTGGTTTCAAGCTGGTTGCAAGAAACAACTTATTTCAGTCACAAATATTCAGATTGCAGCCTTTTTAATACTTGAGAAGTGTAAACCTGATATAGCTTTTGTAATGACTATATTTTCGTAAATACTATTCATTAGCTTTTCTATTACTACGTTAGCTCATAACAAATTATACTATGTTATCTCAGATTTTTTCGTTGCTAAATTAATGTTTTCACAATATTGTCTTATAAACTCTCTCGCTAATTACATTTATTTGTTCACTTTACAATTCCAACAATACCTTAAAACTCCCCGCCCAACGAGCGGGCCTTGAAACTAGTGCATGATTAAAAAGTTTTAAAATTTCTAAAGGTACGATTATACATGCTAATTATACAATCATGTTAAGCTAATATTAAAATTATACTACTTTCTTTAAGTGTAGAAGAAAAACGTCAATGAATTAATGTTATTTGTTTCTATCTCGTAAGTGATTTAAATAAAAGAATACAATAAGTCGCATTACAATAAGTATACTACGGTTACAAATTTTTCCTAACTCTTTGTATTCACTCGTTTTAAACCGTCAAATAACATTGGGATGTCGGTTATAAGAGATATAACAGTATGACACACTTGCTGATATACAATGTTATAAGAAAATTTCAAACTAAAACAATGTTTTTCATTTACGCAGCAAGCAAATCAAAACATCATGTTATCAGTGATCTCAAACACTTGTTTCATTCATAAATCAACATCAACGAAACATCATTGACCACCAATAATAAAAAACAAAAGTGGCCTTAATTTATCATCCATCATTTTTTCTTGTTTACTAGAAACACCATCTCTACTACCTTATAATGCATTTGAGCCTATTTTATTACTACTAGCAAGGCTTAAAATTCAAACTCTTAAACTTGCTTGTTATGAAAGTATCATCTTCTGATAGTCATCATTAGTCATACCATTATAACATTGTAACATCTCATTTAATCTATCATTTAACAACCTTCAATAATTAATAAAAACGTGTAAACCGCTAAAAATCATTACTATCAATAATAATTACTAAAATTGTGTAACCGCATCTAACATATATCCGTATAAACCATTTCATATATCTCACACACAAATATTTTTTTACAGCAAAAATAGTCTCTCAATATACCCTCACTTTCACTCCTCAACTCTTACGAATACCCTCACTTTCACTCTTCAACTTTGTACATGTATTGTTAGAATAACGTTTAACCGAATAACATTTGTTCCTTTATATAAGAAATGTATTATTTTCCTCAAATACTTTTATGTTCAATTATCAGTGATTCCTTGGAATGTTTGTTAAAGATACTTCCATTTATAATACCTTAAACCATTGATGTACATGTGTTGTTTATTTTTAAGCACAATATTACATTTTCAGCTATAGGAGGATTTAGTCATGGTTATTTGTTGAACAATGGGCGCCATTTGTTAAGGTTGGAATCTGTCACATTAACAGTGGCTAGAGTTAAAATATTTCATTTATGTCCACTGATCATACCCCCTTCAATGTATATTATTAGATCTCATTATAGATATAAACATGTTTATTTTAGGAGCTTGCTGTCATTGTTGCAACAGGAAGAGATAATTCAATATTGTGTTATCCCGCTGTCAAGACTATACACAGGCAAGATAATTTCAATATGTTTTTGGTGAATTAATTTAACTTTGTTATTAATATACATATTTAGTGTAACTTCTTCTATTGTTATAAGGATCACATATGCCACATCGTTAAGGCACCTGCTAACGAGTCACGGAATATTATCAAACTTGCAACTGATATTTCTTCTCTACCATTTACTTCATGGAAGGTGTTGGGGTATTTGCAGTTGAGATATGAGATGGTGAGGTTAATACTAATTCTTCTTGATTCTTTTGTTTAATTTTTATATATTTATATGTTTATGCTTTCCCAATGTGAATTTCATATTGCATTTACAGTTGTGCTTTATGTGTTTCAAAATACATATTTGACTTGATGAATTTGCACCTTGACCTCATAACAGGTGGCATTATGTACTCCAAGGGCCACCGTTCAGGTAGATATTTGTACAGCTCTTCACATTGATACCCTCGGCCAATTACTAAAAACATATTATCCATGACATTTCAGATATGTAAAAGCAAAGGAAGATGGTCACATGATCGTTGTTCGACCTTCGATGGGAATTGTGGAAGCACGAGTGAAATCATTTCTGAAAGACAAGAAGTGCAGAGGATATCCTGGGTATGTTTCCATGGAATATGTAATAAAATTATACAACAAACAAATAAACTATTGTTGTAAACTTTAATTCCGTTTTTTATACAGGTCAATAGAAGACGGATAAATTTGATACATGTCGTGATATGAGTAGACACAGATTAAGGTATGTAAATGATAAGAAGAAGATGGGGGAGTGGTTGATTTATCGTTTTTGTTTTTGGTTTTAAGTTATGAGTTTATGGAGAGAAATACATCACCATGTTCAGGTACGTTTTTTAATATTTATATTTATCCAATGATTTTGATTATTTTCGATTTAAATCACATCTTATTAGTGCTCTGTATGATTTTTGGGTTTTTTTAAAATTTACAGGATTAAATTAATATCAAAGGCGGAATAGAAGTACATGGTTTCTTCCAGAAGCAGGTTGTGATTGTGCAAATGAGCTTCCAAGAGGACTGGATACTGGAGTTGATCCAAAACTACTAAATGCAGCCTACTGTCGAAACGTGGATGACCCCCAAAAGAAGATGACGAGGCTTCACCAAAGGTTATACTTGAAGTTGCTCCAAAAGCAGGCGTTGAGCCCCCAAAAGCCGTGTGAGCTTATTTATGTATTAAAAATATCTCAACGTAATATATCAGAAGGTATGTACTTTCTGATCATCTTATAGAAAACTTTAGTTTGGTTATGCATTGCATCTTTTGAGCTGAGCTATGCTATAATATATATATATATATATATATATATATATATATATATACACACACACACACACACATATATATATATATATATATATATATATATATATATATATATATATATATATGTGTGTGTGTGTATCGATAAGTTATTATCTTGTGAAATTTGTTTTTCTTACAATTATCTTTGCAGCTTGATTGAAATATAGTTGTGAGCGTGTCTGGGATTCGCTTCTCAGTGCCTTATGCCGAATCATAGTATGAAAGAAGACAATAGATATCTATTTGATACCGTTTCCAGAAAAATAAATGTGAAGGTGAGTTTTTTTTAATCGAACACAGCCTGTTTTTGTCCCTATTTACCCACATATTTTAATATCTTGAAGGTTTTAGCTGGGTGGACGGAACTCCTACTTGTGCAAAGAAATATTTTGGTTGAACGAGTCTTTAACTGTTACTATGGTGATAGGAGCAGACGTTTCCCACCCAAAAAAGGGTGACAGTTCGAGCCCTTTGGTTGTAGCGGTATGTATTGTTTTAGATAAACCTTTTACTAATCATTTTTGTTTATTTGAATGCTATCCGTTTATGAATATACATTTATATATTGTTTGCTATAATAGTTTGCTATAATACCCTGAACCCTACAATATAATACGTAAAAGAACAGACTATTTAGTCTTGAAACATGTCAATATAGTTTGTAGCCTATTTTGGGAAGTGATATTTCTAATGTACTGTAAAACTTAAAAATGTAAGTTCTTTGCACAAGGCCAGGAATTGTTCCTACTAGGTTCACATCACGACAGAAAACAATAACCAAACACCCTTTTAATGACAGCAAACAACATGTCCAAACAACCTATTTTTGATACCAACAACATCACAATAACAATAACCAAACATTCCTTATATCATAGAAAACATCATGTATAAACACCCTTTTACGTCAGCCAAAAACATGTCCTAAGACCCTTTTATGACGGTAAAGAACATGTCAAAAAAGCCATGTGTACCTCTATGCATATAAAGATATTGTGACAACAAGATGCGAGCTGTAAATTAAGCCATGTGTACATCCTTGCTACCTTTATTTGTTCTTGCAGCCTCGAAGAATGGCTGACCTCCAACTGTTGTAGTTGGAATTATAATCTTTATATGATTTTAAGCCGTACATATTTTGGACCAGAGATGCAATATGGACATGCCCTTGCAGTCACGAGATTAGTACCTAACTTTTATATAATTATTTGGTTTTTTTATTATATGAGATGTGTCATCTGACTTACATCATTATATTTCATGCAAAAAGTTTTAATTAATTGAAATGCTACACATTATAGGGTGGTCAGGTTATGGCAAGTTGTTAATATAATTTTTAATTCTGTTAGCAGTCAAAAAGTTGAATGAACTCGGATTGTTGTAGCTGACTTATTCTTGGAGTTAACGTAAGTTGTGACATTTTGTTAAGGTCATGTGGCAGTCGTGCTTTGCAAAGTGTTCTCTTTTAATAAGTAAGTATCTAAAATTTAAACTCATCTTATTTCGGTTGAACTTTGTATACTTTGATCAAGATAAACAACTTATGTGTGTATTTTGTCTTTTAAGGTTTGTTTGACTTCTAATATTCATTTGTTAATTGTTATGATCTCTATTTTTATACAGAATTTGATAGTTTGCAATGAAAGTCATTATTTATGTATCTGCTTTTGCTATTAGTTGTGTATTATTATGGTTAGCTATTAAATGAAGTACATATGAGATGCTTTTAAGCACTATGATTTTTGTTTATTCGTGGGTTATGTTGTGAACAATATTTTAATTGGTTTAGCTTTGCCCATTATGAACCATAATAGAAAATTACCACCTATGTTCTAAAGTCACCACTTGCCTAATCCTTAGTCACTAAGCACAACTTCTTTTGTATAATAGGTGCATGCAACTACAACATTCTCATGAATAATCAATTATGGAAGAAGGATTTAAAGCAGTTGCATAGAGTCGTCTTTCCAGTACCATTGTTTATTAAAGCAAAAAGGATTTGAAAGTACTCTGATGTGATAAAGATGACCGCTACCACTCTACAAACAACATGGTCTACAAAGAAGTCCTTTACCAACTCGAAGTGTTTTGTTTCTATTTTGTTTCTAATGTATTGTTAAACCATAAAAATGTATTGTTTGTTTCTATTTTTTCATGTATTTATTTTTCATTTAAGATTAAGAGCTTTTCGTTAGTGTAAACATTATATTAAGTTTAACGACATCTTATAACTATGTTAACAATCTAATCTCGAATAATTCTTGAAGCTAGCTGCCCATGGGGCGGGCCTTGCGGCTAGTTTAGCTATATATTAAAAGACCAAAATTAATCAATATTTTATTACTACTAATGGTGATTGTCTAATATTTTAGGTATCGGGATATAGCAAGTCCGGAACAATCTTATGGTTATGATCAGCGGACGCCAGCACCATATAAGCTATATGAAATGACAATTAAGCCATCATTTAGCTCAATGATGAATACGGCCCTAACGGGATTAACACATGCTTATACAAGGGTTGGTAGCATGAGCAATAAGTATGTATTTTTAGCATTTTGGGATGTCCAACGATTTTCCTAATGATACAAGTTATATCGATAAAGGTCGACATGATTTGGTTATTTTGTGACCGTTAAAAGTATTTTAGCCTGAGTATGTATGACTTGTGATTTATGTTTTGTTTGTGCTAGTTTATGAAGGTGAAGCTTGAAAAGGATAAATGGATATATAGAGTTGAAGATGGGTGAAGATAATTGGATTATTGGAAAGATTCTAGCAACAAAACTATGAATATTTAATGTGTATTGAAGTACGAACAAGAACAAGAATAGTATAATATATATTCATAAACCGAACAAAAACAACAATTAGATACAACCCTTGTGCAACGCATGGGTCTGCATGCCTCGTTAGATTTAAATACTACAATTGAAATCATTCCTTTAATTAGAAGATGAACTAAATCAATTGGAATTCTTTATTGTTATTGAATAATAAAGACTTGAAGTCATTAAGACTTAACATTAAATAATGAAGACGGAATCTTTTATAATATAAGATAAGATAAGATGATACTTAATTATTTAAGGTGAAATGAGAAGAATCAAAAGTAAATAAAGCATAATGAGTATCGACCTGGTAAATGAACATCAGCATGAATAATATGAAAGATCACTTACGATGCAATCATCATGCATGCAACACCAAGCAATTGCACTCTATTGTTATGCTTGACCAACCCATTTCAACCCCGTAAGATAATCAATGCTTTTAAAATAGCCTGAATGCGTTTTGGCACGCTTCAAATCCTAATATTATTTACAAAATTTAATAACCTGAATTCAAAAATTAAAAATAATATGATCACAAAAACCAGAATTAGTAGTAACCTTGTGTGTCCTTATGATTCGAGATTCTAAGTTTGCTAGACGTTCTCTTCTCAATAGATTAGATCACAACAATGACATTGCTGTAATCGATTCTATTAAGAGGAAAACGTCTAACAAACTAAGCATCTCGGATCATGAGGACGCACCTGGCTACTACTGATTTTGGGTAGGCCGAGTAATTCAAATAAGCATATTTATTTATGCAACTCATAATCTCATATGATATTTAGTGGTGTTCGTTGTTCGGGTGATAACCGAATAAACTGAAAACCAAAACCAAATTGAAACATTTCACAGAAACATTACGCAATCAACAACTAGACACAACCAGTGTGCAACGCACGGGTCTGCATGACTCGTAAAAAAGGTTTTTCGCCTAACATAATAATATTAACCTTTTAAAAATTAAAATTTTGCAAATAATATTAATTCTAGCGGCAATAGAAGCGACAAATCTCTTTTATTATTAATTTGAGATGGATTTGATTCATAAAATTAAAGTTGCATACACATTACACATACAAATTCCACAAACATATGTGTCAAACAAATATAGGTAGTGAAAAAAAGAAAGAGAAAATTTGATAGAATGTGATTGGTTCAAGTTACATGCCACATGTGCATGTGAAATTTTTTATGTGAGTTGGGAGTTGATCTAGCATTGCTCTTCCTTATTAGTTCCTAAACATTAATAGCATTGATTTTTTTCCCATATTAGTAAAGTCAACTATTTAGCAACAACGATTCGTGAAAACACAAACACCACATAAAAAGAATTTAAATCTAAATAAAATAATATATTTCGAGAAGTTTTAATTTTATATGCAACACTGTAACCAAAAGCACGGACAGCATATTTTAATTTTCACAAGAGATCGATTGTCTTCATTCCTGATAGTGAATTACTGGTTAATAATAACCACTAAATCCATGTCGATGCATCTTTACAAATGTAACAAGTTGACTGAGTTTGAGTGTGATGGGTAAGATCAAAACGTTTCTCAAGTCAATTTGTATGTTGTCTTCATTCTAGCTACGTACACATTTTTCATGTACTCCCTCCGTCCCATATTAAGTGTCCACAATGGAATCTTTTAAGTCTTTTTTCCTCAACTTTGACCATAAATATTTTTGTTTGTGTTATATAATATTGAACGATAAATCTACCAACGAAAAATATATTCAATATAACACTATCCATATCATATATCTTGCTTCAAGTATCATATAACATAAGAAGAAATCATTAAGGTCAAAGTTGAAGAAAAAAGACTTTGAAAAAGTCAAGTGGACACTTAATGTGGGACGAAGGGAGTAATTCACACTAAACGACCGCGACGGTTCATGCATGTTCTTGTATTCTTGTGAGCTATCATCAAATCGTCCATCCTAGTGAATTTGATCCGATCCATTCCATTTCATTCTTGTCTCACTCGTGATCGAAAAATAAGTGTTATTTGAATTTACATCCATGTTGAGGATACTTTGCGAGCATGTGTTACAAGACGAGTTAAAAAAGATGTAGTTCATGATACGTATAAATTTATGAGTATGTTGTACCGTCCATTTATTTCGTGTCGATCTAATTTTTATCTTAAAATTCGAATTCCTATGTGTGAAACGAGATTGATCTTTTCGGTTAAATGAGTTGTCAAAGCTTGATATTATCAATATACAAATATCGTCACCACTTTGTATGGGATATAGCTAGCCCCAATGCATCAAAATAACAGTTTTTGGAACAAACATCACATTCCTCACTACATGTAAACGGCTAAACGTAACCAATGTTTCTTGACGGAAAAAATTGCATCTCGTTACATGGGTGAACCAGATCCATAAGATCTACATATTATGTTTGCCAAGTGATGAATACTCGAATTTGTACAAGTTAATTGAGGAAGTATAGAAGTAAAACGGTTGAGATTTTCCTTCTTCAGGTTCCTTGGAGAGCTCGAACCTTTTCGTCTCGGATATACGCGGCCTTCATAGTATAATCCCGGGACCGTTTCCAACCCTTCCCTGGCCACCCATAAATGTACACACGCAGCGAGGTTCAAACCCGTGTCCTCTTGTTAGGAAACCGATGACCTTACCACTAGGCCATTTGGTGGTGGTTTCCTTATAAAATTTCTAGTGATGATTTTTCACTGAGTTGTCGCACTTGTGCCATTTATCCACATGTACAGTGCCTTGTTTTTCATCGTAAAATCAGGCAGAAGTGTATAAGCACCAATGATCATGAGTCAATTTACCATCCAACTAAAAAATATGAGTAAATACTTTAGTAAACTGTGAGAAAGAATATGATCCAACACTTTGTTCTAGTCTATTCATCACTGTCCGAGTCGATTCATTCATTTCAATGATTCATGTCTCCATTTCACAGAACTCTGCGTTTCTACTACATGATTTTTTCCATCCCTATTTATAGGTATGTGAATGATCTGAAGTGACTACAAAACACGATCCAATATTAATGAGCAATTTTTTTTCATAGGTTTACTTGGGTGCAGTTTGCCTGTCAACTAGAATTGCATAGAGAACTATTGGTTCTGAAGGCTCGGTGAAAGGAACATCACATATGAAATAGCCTTTTCTCTCCCGCTGAAGTATTTTTCCACGCTTATTTTTTTTTTATATATGCATCCCCGAATGCTGCAATTTCTTTTTTACTATATGGGTTCAGCACGTCAATGAAGTCAATTTCTTTGTTACTATATGTGTTTGGCTCGTCAATGAATTCTTGAAGTTTGTCAGGCTGCAACAGGAAACATATTATAAACTCCTTCCAAAAATACATACCCGTTACAAAGCCGACCACAGCTTATCATAAACATATACAAAAAAAGGACATATCTTCAAAAAGACAATTTTTAGAGTAGCCAAGCAAGGTTTGGATCGAGACTGAAGTGCAATTCAAATGCAGATCGATTAGTACATGTTAATTAAAGATTAAATGCATAACATATTGATTGATCTTTATGTTAGCAGTGAGACCATTGTTTCTAGAATATCACTCATTTGACCTTCCATCATATATTTACTCATCAGTTGATTTTCCTCTTTGAACATCGTTACATCATATCATTTATATATTCTCTTTTTTATTGCCAAAAATCTGTCAGTTCCAGCCTACATTTTCACCAAGTTTTGAAATGATCGAACCAGTTCACCCGATATGTTGATTAAAATATGGCCCAAATGAACCCAGTTAAAACTATTTGGGTCAACATTGTCGGAAAATACAATATGTAAAATGATCTAAAGATATGTAGTTTATTAGAATCAAAGTATTGCAGACCACTTGAATTGGAACCTATGGTTGTTTTTATTACAATTTTGGCTGTTATACATTTATTTGATTGTTTTCACCAGAAGGCTACATTACATTCAACATGTTTTTATTCTAGAACCAGTGAGAAATTAATCTAATTACTATCTTGCATATTACGTTGCTCTACTCATTTCATGTATTTTACCATTTATGTAAGCTGATTTCAATTCACAGTAGAGTTAGTTTGGCCATGCATGTGCTTAAAGCAAATAATGTAGTTTGCCGTTCTCAGTAACAATTTTCTGAAGTTCTAATAATTTTAGAAAATTCAAAACAAAATGGCTTTTATTTTCCATAAACTGGTACAAATACAGAACATGATTCCTTTCAATCTAATCATGATAACAATAATAGAAAGCACAAAAACGAAATGTAACCACGAGAGCCTTCACATCTAAGCTCTTTCTGTACGTATGTAAGAAGATCAGAAGATCCATAACTTAACAAAATCAATACAAACCCAAATATTGATTAATTAATTAGGCGCACTTGAAACCACTTGGGACTTTCTTGCCACAGGCATTAAGAAGCAAGCTAAGAGAGACGGGCACATTAAGGTTGATCCCCAAAACATTAGCTTTAATGGCAGTGCATAGGCAAACTGCGGCCTCAGTATCAGCAAGGCCTTGGATAAGGGTGCAACATGGCTTAACAGGTGGAGAACCAACTACGACCCCAACCAACCCGCATGAAATTTGATCACACCCTAGTTTCCCCAAAAAAAAGGGGGGGAATGTCTTTAGGGCAAGTAGCCATACCTGGCTTTGGTGTTGGTGTTGTTGGTGTTGGCGATGGTGTTGGTTTTGGTGTTGGTGTTGGTGTTGGTTTCGGTGTTGGTGTTGGTTTTGGTGTTGGTGTTTTTGGTGTTGGTGTTGGTTTTGGTGTTGGTGTGGGTTTTGGCTTGGGGGTCTTAGGAGTTTCACATGTACAACCACCACTAACTGTGGCAAAAAAGAGAAGATTGAGAGCAAGAAAGAAAGCTAGTGAAGCATTGCTCTTTGAAGCCATCTCTAAAATTAGCTTCTTATGGAAAGTTGAGGAGTGAATGTAGAATAAAGGGTTGCAAGGGTTTATATAGGTGCAAAGGGTGATAAAAAAAGGTTAAATTGTGCATGCACGTCAACATTTAGATGGCAATTGGCCATGTTATTCAATAATTGAGTAATCTTTCTTATAAATCTCTACGGTAGAATAGATAGTTTAACGTCTCTTTCATTCACCAGTCACCACTTTAACAGTTTATAAAAGTGAAAAACATAGATATTTATGTTTACCAAAAAAGGCAACTTAGGTGGTGTTTGTTTCATTAAGATGTTTTGGGTCTGAAACTACCACATCTTACTAGTAAGAGGTGGTCATAATGTCGAACGAAATAATGTTGTTTGTTTTTTCAAAATTGTCTGAATGGTCTATTTTTTAAAGTATATATCAAATAATAATAATACGATGAATAAGTCTTTGCATTTAATGTTTTTAATATTTATAAAAAACGAATTTTTATCAAAATTGAATTCAAAAAAGGCTCAACGCATGACGTTTTATCGCCCATTATCATGTTTTTGCACTTCTCGTCTCACATCACGCCTTAAACCTAAACCTTGATTTATTATAGAAGTCACGCCTCGCACTTTTGCGAAGCCTTAACGGCTTTTTAGAACCCTACTATATTAACCAAGCTATTCCTCTAGAATTTTAAACCATATGTTTCGTAAGTCATTATAACCACCACAATTGGGCCCAATCGAATCTTGTACACTTATAAATATGGCCCAACCTTATTAACCTAGTCAAAATCATTAAACCTAATTTGTTTCATTCTATTTTCTCACGCGACCCCACCACATTTTCTTCTCAAAGAAGATGAGCCTTTTTTTTCCTCTAGATTATATGTCTTGATTTATCTCTTCAAAAATATTTCTACTATAATCTCTTGTTTACAAAGGCCATGAAATAGAAATACCCTTTCTAGCAAAAATCCAACCAAGAACTTTTGTAACGGCAGCGGCTAGACGTGAATGACGGCGGCGGGAGGGTTTTGTGGGTATGGAGTGGTGAAGGATTTGAAGGATTTGGAGGGTTTGAAGGAAGTGGGATGATTTGCTAAGAGGCAGTAAGACATAAAATCCAAGTCTTACTCAGTCAGACATAAATGGCACGCCCGCGTCTGATTGACGGAAAAAAAACAAACACCATTTTTGTCTGACCGCGTCTGACTGGTAAGATGTCAGAGGCGGTCAGACGTTTTTTTAGAAAAACAAACACAGCCTTAGAGACACGAAAAATACAAACAAGCTCCGCCACCAAATAGCCGTGTTTCAAGTGTCGTTAAAACAGTTGTGTGAAATTTCTTTAAAGAATACATTGGAAAAAAAAAATATGTGATAGACAATGAAAACCATGTAGGTATAACTTTATTATTAATCAATATTTATAGAGTATAAATACATAACCTTAATGGACCCAACCCACAAGCCGGGCTTGGGCCTAATCTATCTAATACTCCCACGCAGTACGAGCGGGGAAATTGTGAAAGCTCGGACTAGAGTAGTAAACAAAAACAAAACATTAACCTAATAAAAATATTAACTTAATAAAAAAGCGAACGTGCTAATGACCGAAGCACGAACAATAATATACACTACAAGAAATATGAGAACAGGTGACGGACTTTTCCCCGGCGACATATGTCGCTGGGGAATATGCACTAAACGACAAAAATAGATCCTACGTGGCACCAATTCTCGTAGAAAATTTAGTCAAAGTATTCTGCACTTTTCCCCGGCGACATGTCGCCGGGGATAAGGTCGTTAAAATTTGACCAAATATTTCTACGTAAAACGTGGCGGGAAATTTTCCCGCTTACTTTTCCCCGGCGACATGTCGCTGGGGATTCATTTGTTTATTTTAAAAAAGATAATTAGTGTTAATTACGTTTGCTGTGACTTGGACAAACATTAAAAAGGAGGTTTCCCCGGCGACATGTCGCCGGGGAAAGTATTATTAAAAATTATAAAGTTTTATTAACATATCACAAATATATCAAAAATAAAAAAGAGGTTTCCCCGGCGACATGTCGCCGGGGAAAGTGTTATTAAATTTTTTTAGAGTTTTATTAATATATCACAAACAACTCACAACTATATTTTTTACTAAAAGTTTTATTAATATATCAAAACTATATTTATTAAAAAACTAGAGTTTTTAATAATTAATATTTAAAAAATATATTATTTAAAATTATTTGATATAAAATAATTTCGCCGGGGAAAACGTTTGACTTTGTTGACTTTTAATTAAACTACGTTTTTTAGATTTGTTTCGGTCCGATATTCCGTATATTTTAACAAAAAATATATATATATGTTTTTAAGGTGATATCGTTATACATAAACACATTCATATCGTTATACATCAACACATTCATATCATAAAGTTTAAACAAAGTCTTCACATACAATAAATAAAACATACGAATTACATTGCAAATATCAAACTACTTGAAATCATACGAATTACATTGCACATGACAAACTACTCCAAATCAAGTTTTTCCATTTCATTGAGAACTTCGTGAAATAGTGCAGCCGAATT
This sequence comes from Tanacetum coccineum, assembly GCA_026074375.1. NCBI lineage: Eukaryota > Viridiplantae > Streptophyta > Magnoliopsida > Asterales > Asteraceae > Tanacetum > Tanacetum coccineum. Next base: position 60,035 of record BQNB010011047.1, read on the forward strand.
AACTGTATGTTGTTCCGGATGCATATGCATTTCCATTGTTGCCTTGAGTACACTTATCTTTCCACGCAAGTGCTTGCAGTTTGAGCACTCTCTATTTCTTGAAGATCCTAGAGAATAGTTTATAGGAGTTGAAGGTCCAGAAGAATAGCTTGGAGGCGTTGAAGGTCCTGAAGAATATCTTGGAGGTGTTGAATGTCCTGCAGAGTAACTTGGAGCTCCAAGAGAACTCATCAATTCACGAAGTCGGGTCTCTTTCCATAAAAAAAATCCACATCCAAAATGTTTCGGAGGCTGTTAAATAGTAAAGAAATCAATTCTTTTAACAACTAACCAGAATATTTATATATTACACAAATAAAAAACATGTGATTGTTCACCTTTGATTTTGGACATGCATAGTATAGTTTACCGTAACTCTCAGGTTTATACGATTGTCGGAGAACTACATCTCCTTCTGCACACCTACACGCAAAAGCTTCATGTGACACCATGTAAACCATCTTTTTGTGATTGTGATGTTAAGAGTGTGTGATATGTTTGTGTTTATGATAGTATCTGCTTTTGTGGTATAAAAGATTATTTGGCGGGGGTATTTGGCGGGAGTATTTGGCGGGAGTATAACCATACTATATCGACTCGTCCGTTGAACGTCTAATGTATAACCCTAACATATCGACTCATCCGTTGAACCTCTAATGTATAACCCTAACATATCGACTCATCCGTTGAACCTCTAATGTATAACCCTAACATATCGACTCATCCGTTGAACCTCTAATGTATAACCCTAACATATCGACTCATCCGTTGAACCTCTAATGTATAACCATACCATATCGACTTGTCCGTTGAACGTCTAATGTATAACCATACCATATCGACTCGTCCGTTGAACGTCTAATGTATAACCATACCATATCGACTCGTCCGTTGAACGTCTAATGTATAACCATACCATATCGACTCGTCCGTTGAACGTCTAATGTATAACCATACCATATCGACTCGTCCGTTGAACGTCCTAATTTATAAACCATACCATATCACTTGTCCGTTGAACGTCTATGTTAATAACATATCATAACTCGACTCGTCCGTTATGAACCTCTAATGTATAACCATACCATATCGACTCATCCGTTGAACCTCTAATGTATAACCCTAACATATCGACTCATCCGTTGAACCTCTAATGTATAACCCTACCATATCGACTCATCCGTTGAACCTCTAATGTATAACCCTAACATATCGACTCATCCGTTGAACCTCTAATGTATAACCCTAACATATCGACTCGTCCGTTGAACCTCTAATGTATAACCCTAACATATCGACTCGTCCGTTGAACGTCTAATGTATAACCATACCATATCGACTCGTCCGTTGAACGTCTAATGTATAACCCTAACATATCGACTCGTCCGTTGAACCTCTAATGTATAACCATACCATATCGACTCGTCCATTGAACGTCTAATGTATAACCACCAACTATGACTCGTCCATTGAAACGACTAATGTATAACCTAACCATATCGACTCATACCGTTAACGTCTAATTGTATAAACCATATCTTATCGACTCGTCCTTGAACGACTAATTAAACCATACCACATTCGACTCATGAGTTGAACCCTAATGTAAAATCCTAACATATCGACTCGGTCGTTGAACCTCTAATGTATAACCCTAACATCTCGACTCGTCCGTTGAACGTCTAATGTATAACCATACCATATCGACTCGTCCGTTGAACGTCTAATGTATAACCATACCATATCGACTCGTCCGTTGAACTTCTAATGTACAACCATAACATATCGACTCGTCCGTTGAACGTCTAATGTATAATCATAACATATCGACTCGTCCATTGAACGTCTAATGTATAACCATAACATATCGACTCGTCCATTGAACGTCTAATGTATAATCATAACATATCGACTCGTCCGTTGAACCTCTAATGTATAACCCTAACATCTTGACTCGTCCGTTGAACGTCTAATGTATAACCATACCATATCGACTCGTCCGTTGAACGTCTAATGTACAACCATAACATATCGACTCGTCCGTTGAACGTCTAATGTATAATCATAACATATCGACTCGTCCACCGAGGAGCCGGACCGACCCGGCCGAAACGAACCAATTTATATTTTTTATAAAAAGTTATATATTTTATAAAAAATCATTTTAGATAATAATTATATATGAAACGAGGAACCAGACCGACTCGGCCGAAACGAACCAATTTATATTTTTTATAAAAAGTTATATATTTTATAAAAATATTATTATATATTTTATAAGAAAATTATATAAATAACAAAAGAAACAAGTTATTTTTTTTATTTTTGATGAGTCCCCGGCGACATGTCGCCGGGGATAAGTAATTATAAAAAATCATTTCGAATTATAATTAATCTTCGAACCGAGGAACCGGACCGACCCGGCCGAAACGAACCAATTTATATTTTTTATAAAAAGTTATATATTTTATAAAAAATCTTTTTAGATAATAATTATATACGAAACGAGGAACCGGACCGACCCGGCCAAAACGAACCAATTTATATATTTTTTTTAAAGTTATATGTTTTATAAAAAAGTTATTATATATTTTATAAAAAAGTTAATAAAATATACTAAAAAAATTTATTTATTATTTAATTTTAAGTTTTCCCCGGCGACATGTCGCCCCGGGGATAAAAACCCACCAAAATTTTCGTTACCCCACCAAATACGCTAAACGACAAAAATAAATGTTTCCCCAGCGACATGTCGTTGGGGATTGTCGTCGGGGAAAACAATTATTGATAAAGTAGATCTGTTGCATCTTTACAGTATAACAAAAACGAAAAAAAATTATATCTTCTTCTTGGCGATTTTTGCAGCGCCGAACCACCTCAAAATCTACCATCACAAACAATTCGAGCACCACCACCACCTCCATCACCACCACCACCTCCTTCACCACCCCCACCGGCGGTTACACGAGCACCTCCTCCTCTAAATCATAATTCTTTTCTTTACCCTCTAAATGATAATTCTATATCTTCTTTTTCTAACCCTCTAATTATTGGTGGTGCGTGATAAGTTTTGTTTTTGGTTCGACGTCACAGGTGGTTTGGTTGTATATATTTTTTTAATTTTGTTAATTATAATATGATTTGGTTAAACAAGATTATTATCTTTGTAAGAAGTTGTTAATTATAAAATTTTGTTAAGTAAATTTTTTTTTGGTTTTGGCAGTTTGTTAGGAATAATGTTTTCTTAACTTAGTACCGTTAGTACAAATAGTTAGTACCGACAGTTATACTTAGTACCGACAGTACAAAGTGTTAGTACTGCTGGTTAGTTAGTACCGTTAGTAGAAAGCTAGTTAGTACCGATGACAAGATATTTCAAAGATATTTAAAAGATATTTTTGAGATATTTATCAGAAACATATGTAAGCCTTTTAGGGTTTTCCTTATCATATAAAAGGAACCCTAGGCATAGTTAGAGAACAGAGTTCACATACAAGATCATACAGAACATACAAAATCATAGTTAGCAATCTGTGATTCTCAAGAACACTTTTAATAAAGTTGTTATTCAGATTGATTCATTGTTTTTCTTAGTACTTGTGTTAAGATTCCACATTAACATATAGTATTCATAATCATTGTTTCTACATAGTCAGTTGTATTTATACTTCTTGACTATCATCCTTTATTGGTTGCAAAGATCCATTCAGCAAAACAAGGAACCACACAGTTTGTACCGACGGCAGCCAAGAAAGTGAACGAGCCGAGTTGACAGCCGAGCGACAACGAGCCGAATCCACATCCAAGGTATGTTTTTGTAAAAACTTGTAATAAATTTGTGTGGTTCTTATTTATAAATCTTTTTTTTTTCTTTTCTTTTCTTGTGCTGATTTTGAATTTCGGGAGTGTTTGTTTCGTTCGGTTTGTTTCTGCATATAAACAGCCCCTAAGGGGTGTTTGTTTGCTCATTTCCAGCCCATTCGGGGCGTTTGGATTTGCTGTTAACGCAGCCATAAGGGCGCGTTTGGTTTTGTAGATAACGGCCTAGAGAGAGCGTTTGGTTCGCTGTTAACCCCCTAAAGGGTGCGTTTGGAACAGCATAACGTCCACTAGGGGTGTGTTGGTTTTGCTTTACTTGTTTTAATAAATTGATTTCGTTAGTATTTATGAACACGCGGAATATATTGCGATATGGGATTGTTTAAAGTGGGAAATGTTGATTTTTGTAGAACAAGGGAAAACAAGTGTTTAAAACGAATAAGTCATTGCGATATTTCTAAAAATTCTCGTATACTTAGTAAATTTATCATATAAAGTTTATACTCTTTTAGAATCCCGATAAAAGACAAAGTTATATGTTTTTAAGATGATTAAAGTGTTACTTTACATTAAATCGGTTAAATTAAACGAAACTTTACTTTTATAAACTGGATAAACTAGTTTAGTTAAAACGCGTACGAAATATAAATTATAAAAGATTATTTTGTATTTCCCAAAACTTTTACTTTTGTAAAGCCTTTATAACATCATTTATCTAAACTCGTAACTTAAAAAGTGTAAGTAACTTTTACGCCAAGAAACTTTTTATTAATTTTATATTGGTGACTTTTGAAAACGCGTCGAATTATATTATTACCATTATTTTTAATCACGTTTCTTATATAATACTTGTAAAGTATTATATACTATGACTTTTCCTTTTGAATGTTTGTCTTTATTATATACTTCACCATATGAATTATATAATTGTTCATTTTTTCATAGGTAATATATATACGGGATATATTACATACTTTGCGTGTGTTTTTTGATTTATTTTATTTAACCAACCACCAAACTCATCCAACTTGAAATCCAAATCCCTTATCAACTAGTCGCGTTGATTGTAATCATACATCTGGTAAACCCCCAAATCTCATAATTCAATCCTAAACTAGTGAGGATTTAGCCGTTATGTTAAGCTGATCTTCTTGGTCAAGCCGTTCAGTTCTTCCGTTTGTGATTTGTGCTTATTATTGCTTTATGCTAGTGCTTTGCCAACTCAAGGTGAGTTCATAGCCCCAACATTTTACTTCGTTTTGTTAAAGTTTGTATTATATTTTGGGGTGAGAAACACGTCGTTTACAAAATTGTTTACGTTACCGAAATTACAACTCGTTTACACCGAATTACAAACTAGGTTACTTGATTGAGATCACAACTTTCTACTTATGGGATTAAAGTATTTAAAGTTGTTATGAATAAAATGGTTATTTCTTCATTGGACACAAGTGTTTTCAGTTACCATATCCTATTTACGTGTTGCCTAAGTGGCTTAACAAACTTGTGAACTACTGCCCAACTTATCATGGAACTGTTAGTCTCTTCGACCGGTGACCGGTTGAAGGTGAGCGCGTATTTTAAACAGTTCTCGACATGTGAATAGATAGATCTATTGGGACTAATTATCCCTATCCGCTTTGGTTCCACTTAACGAAGAACAAACGGATATATGTCATGTCGATTATACATTTATGGGTGGTCTTTGGTTTGGGACACCGGTTTAGGGCAGGAATACTATGCAACAGGATTGTAGCATGCCCTGTTGACTAAATTAGCTTCGGTTGTCATGAGCTTAGCGCAACAGTATACACTTTTCATGCGATATTGTATTCGTTATAATAGTCGCGTTGTGCTTTGTACGTTTTAAAGTGATATTAATATAAACTGTAACTGTGCGTACTGTAAATGATGGTCCCACATTCTGTGATTTGAAGTTTGATTATTAAATGGTTTTTTTTGGTATTACATCGAGTGAAGCTGTATTCATTAATCGTTTTTTGGTCCGCATAAATGTTTTGCTTAAAACTTGAATTATCTCAAAACTTTATGTTGACCGTTTTTAGCATTGTTTTTTCTCAGGGCTTAGCTTTTTGGACTTCCTTGATGTGACTATGTGGTGTCAACGTGCAATTTGATACTCTTTCAAGACTTATCAAAAAGATCATACTCGTTGTCTTTTTGAAACAAATTATGCTTCGCTACATTTTACTTATGCTTCGCAAATGTTAATTTCTTTTTAATCTTATAAAACTTATTTATTTCTAATCAATGCAACGATGTTATGATTTCTAAAAGTTCCATTTGTGGCAGTTCTCTTGTGCCTTGTGTTCGAAATTATGATGACGTCACGCCCTCGGGACACGTTTTATTCCGTCCAGGCCGTCTGGGGGTGTGACAGATTGGTATCCAGAGCCATGGTTATAGAGAACCAGGGTAGATATCTAGGTAGGATTATCTAGGTTGGTCTATAACCAGTATCGTTGTTCCTTACGTTGATTTTATGTGTGCCTTATACGTGTTTTTGCTATGGCTTACGTTATCTTTTCTCTGCGATTATCTTTTTCTGCGGTTATATTTTTCTCTGAGGTTATCTTTTCTATGCGGTTATATTCTTCTCCGCGTTTACGCTTCGCCTTACGTTTATACCTCTATTTACTTATTATGGAAGTTGTCTATATTAAATATTAAAACTCTCTAAAGACATTGTGGATGACATCAATTGGTCTCTTAAAATTTGTCTAAGGACATTGTGAAGCGATTAGATGCAATGAGTCTTGAACTTTTATTCATTAACCTTATACAATAATCGTTATACGCGTGAAACCCGGGACACGGTTATGTTTACATGTAATTATGTATGAATCTTAAGTTCTCACAAGTCTTGTTGGGCGGGACTTGTACTGGAGGTTTAAATATGGTAATTGCTATTGTAAAATCGTCCGTTTAAAAAGTCTTAATCATATTTTACTTTAACCGTATACTCATCAGTACTTGAACTCTATGTCGATCTTTTCCCAAATTGTTTCTCCCGTCTCCGAGACGAGTTTTAAACACCGTCCCATTAAGCTATTAGAGTGCCTTGCATCGTATTTTCATTCCACACCTTGAAGAATTTTATGAGTACGCGTATTGCATCAGAAATTATTGAGTAGGCTAATTTATAACCTCTTTAATTGAAAGGATTTGGAACGCCTCTTCATTTAAATAAATAAATTGTATAAATTAGTCTATACTTATCCATTTATTCGACTTATTTCATTTCCTTTACCCCATTCGATTTTGAAGTAAATACCGACGCAAGACAAGGAAATGAGTTCTACAAGGACTTGAGTGTATTGTAACCCATACGGATATTGCTAATGCTTACGAAGCTAATTAATGTTTATGAGGAAAGAATCCACATGGGCTCAGCGACTAAATGATTAGTCGTACGCTTACGGAAAACCAACGGGGTAGTAAGGAAATGACAACAACAAATTAAATTGATCATAAGGTCGCGAGGAGGTTACATTGCTAAAACAATTTCAAGGCAGCACATAAGTAGCAAATTTCCCCTACTCCACAACAAACGATTGGTTCTGACACCACACTGGGACTCATACACTGCGAAGTGCAATACTACAGGAGTGTTGACAATGTGAGAGTAGCGGATTATAGGACACCCGTTTCGATATTCAACGTAGAGGCCATAGTGGCAAATTAGAAATCTGAACAGTGCAAACCGTATTTAGGAGGTTAAAACTCGTTGGAACTCGAACGCCGTCAAAGATACCGCTGATGTTTAGGGATAGATTTTCCCTTATTAATTGAACTAAGTCGGACTTAGACTGAAATTCTAAGAGTGTTGCACTAGTTACTTACCTGTGTAATTTCGTGTATTGTGTTGGATTTCCCTAATCTTTGTTTTCAAATTGTGTAATGATGTTTTTGTCTAGTACATCTTCAAATCTCTAGTAAATATATGTAAGCTACTACTTGTGTCTGTTACGTCTTGCAAACCCATTTCAATTATTACTATGTAAAATTGTCTTATGTATATTAACTAAGTGGATGTATCCTTAATGAAAACCGTTTGCCTGATAGATTTTTATCTTAACACCTTATAAAATATTTTATTATCAGTCCATGAACCGTTTTGTTCAACATTTTATTATTATCTTACTATTACCTCATAACTGATTCGAGTATAAGTTAATGAACCAAACTCGTTTTTTTATTTTTTAATCTAATTTCGGTTAATTATAAACCTTTTGTTACCCTAATTATAAACTATTTTGCAGGATATCTTACAACTATTTCCGTGTCAACTAGGTATTTACTTCGTTGTCAATTATAAACTATTTCGCTGCTCATTTATGAAGGATAACGTTGTCCAACATCTTATGAACTACTTGTGTCTTTATATAAACCATTACGTTGCCACTTATAAAATTATTGGGCATTGTAACTTTGTAACACCTTTAGGTTACCTTTACGGTAAATCGTACGTAACTTTCTCGTAAACTATTTTGTTATCGCCTCATAAAATATTTCTTGTTATTTTACAAAAATACCTTGTGTCACCTTGTTTTCATTACTACGAACTGTTTTGATACTTTATAAACTATATCGTTTGTACCGTATAAGATTTTTTTTATAACATTAATTTGACGAAATGAGCATTTTATCGTTAGTTCTTAAATTATACATAGCTTGATCACCTATGTATAAATTCAGAAAGAACCATGCTATGCTGGGAGTAGTCACTATAAATTTTTGTCAAATTACCTTTACTTTTCATTTTTATTTTTCTTTCTTTTCCCTACATTGTTAACGAGATTATATTGCACTGGTATTTTATTAAAATTTTGCGTGCGTATTCATGAGTAGTGTCGGTCACGTGTATTGGTATTCATAAGCATCATAACTACGCAGATTTTCTTCACCTTGGTATCTAGAAAAACCATACCCTCGCGGTAGAGACTAAATCATGCTTCCTGTAGTCATTGGAATAAAATACGGATTGAAAGGTTCTAGAATTAATATGAATATCACTCTAGTGGATTAACAACCATTAGAACTAGAAGATTTTTCTTCAATAGAAATACCTTTTAGTGAGACTGATTCAACGTGAATTATGAGATCCTCGTATCGACAAAACCTCTGATGGATCCTTCAGGATATACACCGACGAGCCGAGAATTTAATAAGCTAACCGTTACCCGTTTTCTAGTATAGACGATCTTTTCGATCAACTACGAGGATATAGAGTTACTCAAAAATCGACCTAAGAACTAAAAACTAACACCAACTCGAAAGTTCCTTGAGGAGAACTACACGCACTCCACACGACATAGATTTATAGAGAATTAGTGCTTACTTTCCAAAAATTTGGGAACACTACCGATATGACATAAGTATGAACTCGAACCCGATAATCACCGGAATCAGTTAAAAAGACCTAGAAACATTATCGTGTCTTACCATTCAGCAGAACCTTAAGACCTCACTTGAACTACCTTATCTCATTCCTAAAATTGTTACTCTTTCCGTTACAAGACATTGCGATCACGAACTGTTTGTGGAGTTAACCGACTTGTGCGCTTTTTAGCTAATGGATTTGATTTATCCTCGAACTAACGACTGAGTACGATATTTCATCACGTATCACTTGAGCTCTTCCGCGAGCTCCTCCTAATTGTTGACCTTTATTCTGTGGATATTGTTTCTCAAAATGTCCTCACTCTCCGCATTCCGTCACCGTTTGTTATAGTTATTGTCGCTGTGTATTCTTATACTTTTGATTCACGACTCCATATGTTTGTGCTATGATTTTTTTTAAATGAATAAATATTCTAATAAAGATTTTTGATGATTTCGAATATATAAATTGTTCTTATTGAGAGGTTGTGAGATTTGTGAGTTGCAACAAAGATGGCAATGAGGTTAGGCTTGAATTAAAGTGAATTTGGTTGATTAGTTTTGGCATAAAAGAGTTTTGGTAGTTTGGAAAATATGGCAGTGTTATGGTCAAGTTTTTGGTCAAGTTCATGGGTGATTTATAAAACTATAGTTGTTGGTCCGAGTTTTTAAATGAGGGTAAAACGGACGTTTAAAAATGTCTCGAAAGGTTTATTAAGTGTCGAAAGTTTTTGAAAATATTTGTGGAGCTTCTTAATATCAAAACGAAGGTTTAGGAATTTTTCTAAAAATGATTAATGTCGTTGCCTGGTCAGTCATTCTTAATATAGCTAATCACTTTATATATATATATATATTTTGCAAGCTAAGTATTTTGGTTAAACGATAGGGTTTCAATAGTTCGTTTTTGGAGATATAGAAACGATTTAAATTAGGGGATGCTATTAACGTCCAGAAATTAAAACTTTCCTAAAATAGAAACTTTATATAAATAGTAACTTTTCGTAAGAACGTCGTAATATCTTTATAAACTTGAGAAGTCGTAAGAATACATTTTGTTGACAAAACTAAAGCACAAACATATATGGTTGACTATTTCCTTACTAAACGTTGTGTGCGACGTTCCATTTAATTATTATTATTTCTCGTTCTACGATGCATCTATATTAAGTCGCGATTAGAGCCTGTTAGGTTATTCTTTATTTCTCCTCCTTTGTTTATGGTGAGGTTGAGTCACGATTCTTTCCTCGTGTCTTTTAAGTATAGTTGATTACTTACAGCTTTTAGCCTCGTTTGATATTAATCCACGGTCCTTACAGATATCTATGCCCTATAATACATTTAAACCTTTATACAGACAATACAACACGTCTTTATATTTCTCCTTTTATGTTTTCACTATCATGACTTTCTTATAACATGTTATATCCACCTACAAACTGGTAATGATATTTTTTCTAAAATACTCATTTTGATAAATAAACATTACCGGGTCAATACTGTAGCCAAAATGTTTGTTATTAAGAAGTGTCAAAACATTGGATTTTGCATGAATAAAATTTTTCTACGACTGTTTTAATAAACGGATTTTGCTAAATCCTAAATGATGTCCTAATACACTATAGGTTAACAAAAATCAAATCCCGGGACGGGATTTCATTTAAGGGGTATGGGTACTGTCCACCACCCGCAATTTTTGATATTGTAAATGGACTATTTTACCCTTTGACTTTTGGGTTACGACTTGACTTTTGACACTTTTTGACCCTTTTTTTTTACGAGTCATTAAAAAAGTTTATCGCGTAGCCTGGTTAAATTTTTGAATGGTTTTTGCAATAATATATTCATAATTTCGATTATTATTCGTCATTGCAAATTTTATTTTGCTAACTTATTTGACTTGAAAGTATGAGATGTTATTTTGTTGTTTACTAAATTGATATTTATCAAAAAACACGACCCGCTAATTTCGTGTTTCACGATTCAGGACTATAAAGAAATTTGATGTTTAAAAACGAATTCCTGACAACTTTTTCGTTTTGACGAGACCCAAAAACAGTCAGAAAGTGATCAAATGCTTCCTCGCAAGATTTAGATAAAAGAGAAAATAATTTTAAATATATGGTAATTAACGGTTTTTATTAATATATAAATTTTTTTTATTAAAATTTTCGTCATCATCCTATTCGAAAACGTTTGTTGATAACGCGAATATATGGGTTAGAAATTTATTTTTATTTTTTATTTCGGACGAGACGTAACTGGTTCACTAAATAAATAACAAACATTTTTATAAATATTATAAAAATATTTATGAAAATTTTATCAATTAAATATCTTTTTTATACGGAAAAAAATGATTTGAAAAACGATGGCGCAAGGTTTCGTGATTTGAATCATCGCGTTAAGTGGTTATTTAAGTCGCTCAAAGAGGTCCCCAGAAACCACTAATTTTATAAAAGATTTACCTCTAATGTTACACGTTAGTTACCCTGTGTGAATATTTACAAAGTTAACCCAAATACTTATTAACTCTTTATTCAAAAATTTTTAAAACTTTTATTATATATATATAATTTATATCATTTTTTTTTTCATTTCTATAAAACTAAACACACACACACAAATACACACTCTCTCCCTCCTCCATCTTCCCCAAAAATCCGGCCACCGCACCGTGCACCCATGCCTGCCGCGTTTTCTCCGGGCCTGAGGCGTTACCGGCCGATACCAAACGTTATTCCCCATGACGATCGACCCGGATCCCCATATCCATCTCCTCCAAGCGCCGGTTTACCTCACTGGTGCCACAGAGCGCCACATGACTATGTTCCACAATAAAAAGTTAAAAAAAACACACTATAAAACCGATCACCACCTCCAACCCCGCATGCCATTCCCCGTATCACCACTCACCACATCCATCATCATTCCCCTTCTCATCGACATACTCCTGACGCATGCCAATATAAACACCACCACTTCATATCAATCACATTTAGTTCGGCAATACCATCCTCCCCACCGCACCTCCACCACTCTCGCCACCTCCACTGCCGCGTCCCCAGCTGCCACCACTACCACCAACAACCACCGCTGAAACCACCTTCACCACTGTCACCCTCCACAACCGCCACACCCATGACAGCAACCCCCTCATCATCTTCACGCCACCCCCACATCGACACCACAACCTCCACCACAGCCGCGCACCACCACCACCTTCCCCTTGTTTGGATAGTTTTGTTTATTTTTGTAAAAACTTGTAATAAATTTGTGTGGTTCTTATTTATAAATCTTTTTTTTTCTTTTCTTTTCTTGTTGCTTGATTGAATTTCGGGAGTGTTTGTTTCGTTCGGTTTGTTTCTGCATATAAACAGCCCCTAAGGGGTGTTTGTTTGCTCATTTCCAGCCCATTCGGGGCGTTTGGATTTGCTGTTAACGCAGCCATAAGGGCGTGTTTGGTTTTGTGGATAACGGCCTAGAGAGGGCGTTTGGTTCGCTGTCTAACCGCCCCTAAGGGTGCGTTTGGAACAGCAGTCCCCACTAAGGGGTGTGTTTGGTTTTGCTATACTTTGTTAATAAATTGATTTCGTTAGTTATATAATGAAACACGCGGAATATATTGCAATATGGATTTGTTTTAGTGGGAAAATGTTTGAGGTTTTGTAAAACAAGGGAAACATTGTATAAACGAATAGGTCATGCCGAAATTTCTAAAAATCTTTATACTTAGTAAATTTTCATTAAAGTTTATACTATTTTAGAAACCCGATAAAATGACAAAGTTATATAGTTTTTTTAAGTGATATTAAAAGTGTTATTTTACATTAAAATAGGTTATAATAAACCGAAAACTATACTTTTATAAACAGGATAACTAGTTTAGTTAAAACGCGTAACGAAATACTAAATTATAAAATATTATTTTATAATTCCCAACTATAACTTTTGTAAAGCCTTTAAAACATCATTTATCTAACTCGTAACTTTAAAACGTGTAATTACTTTTACGCAAGAACTTTTTATTAATTTAATTGGTGACTTTTGAAAACGCGTCGAATTATATTATTACCATTATTTTAATCACGTTTTCGTATTTACTACTTGTAAAGTATTATATAGTACGACTTTTCCTTTGGAATGTTTGTTCTTTATTATAATACTGAACCATATGAGATTATATAATTGTTCATTTTTCATGAGAGTAATATATATACATGATATATTACATACTTTGCGTGTGTTTTTTCGGATTTTAATTTTATTGAACCAACCCCCAAGCTCATCCACTTCTGACAAAATCCAAATACATTATCAACTAGTCGCGTTGATGTACTTCATCCATCGGTAAAACCCAAATTCATCACTCCTTAATAGTGGGAATTTAGCCGGATAAGTCTAAGATGCATCTTCTTGGTCAAGCCGTTCTGTTATACGTTTGTGTTTTGCTCTTATTATTTGCATTTCTGCTAGTTGCTCTGACTCAAGGTGAGTTCTTAAGCCCCACATTTTACTCAGTTTTGAATAATGTTTTTTATCTTTTGGGAGTAGAAACACGCTCGTTTCAAAACTTGTTCACGGTTACCGAATTACAAACTCGTTTACCACACTAATTACAAAACTTGGCTTAATTGATTGGATATCACATCTTTCTACTTTGGGATTATGTATTTAATAGTTGTTATGAAATAAATCGGTTATTTCATTCATTGGACACAAGTGTTTTCATTACAAATTCCCTATTTAAGTGTTGCCTTAGATTGCTTAACAAACTCGAACTACTGCCACTTTACATGAAATGTGAAGTTCTCGACGGAGGACGGATGAGGGAAGTCGAGTGATGGTAGTGATGAATAGGATAGATCTATTGGGGAATAATTATCCCTATTCCGCTTTGGTTCCACTTAACGAAGAACAAACGGATCATATGTCATTGTCGATTATACATTATGGTGTCTTTGGGTGTGGTGGACAACTGGTTTATAGGGCTGGATTCTATGCAACAGGATGTAGCATGCCCTGTTGACTAAAATTAGCTTCGGTTTGTTCATGTGCATTAGCGCAAAGTATACACTTTTCATGCGATATTGTATTCGTTATAATAGTACGAGTTTTTGTGATTTGTAGTAAAGTTATATTCTATAACTGTCACGTGGTTACTGTAATTGTGGTCCTCACTACTTTGATTGAACCGTTTTCTGATTATTTTAAATGTTTTTGTTATCCATCGAGTGAGTTGTATTCATTAAACGTTTTTTGGTCCTGCATAAATGTTTGGCTTAAACTATGAAATTCATCAACTTTAGTTGACCGTTTTAGCTTGTTTTTCTAGGGATTAGCTTTGGAACTTCTTGATGTGCTATGTGGAGTCTTCTGTGCATATTTATCCTTCTCCCAAAGATCACTAATTCACTATTAAAGAGTCTGACGTGCATCTATGATACTCTTTCAAGGACTTGTCAAATATATCATACTCGTTTGTCTTTTGAAAACCAAATTTGATTCCGCTAACATTCTTATTATTGCATCGTCAAATGTCTAATTTCTTTTAAATCATATAAAACTTATTTATTTTAAACAATGCAAACGAGTTATTGATTTTTCCAAAAAGTCCATCTTGTGCTCGTTTCTCTTGGGCTTGGGTTCGAATTATGATGACGTCACGCCTCGGAACACGTATTCCGTCTGGCCACGGACTGGGGGTGTGAACATGTTCGCCGGGGATATATAATGATAAAAATCATTCGAATTATAGTTAATATTTACGAACCGAGGAACCGGACGAACGCGGCGAAACGAAACCAATTTATATTTTTTTATAAAAAAGTTATTTATTTTATAAAAAATATTTTAGATATTAATTATATTACGAAACGAGTTGTTTGGTACGGACGACCCTGGCCGAAACGAACAATTTTATTTTTTATAAAAGTTATATATTTTATATAATATTATTATATATTTTATAAAAAATTATTTAAATAACAAAAAAAATGTAGTTATTTTTTTTATTTTTGATGATTCCCCGGGGCATGTCGCGGGGTATGTAATTATAAAAAAGATTTTAGATATTATAATTAATATACGATCGAGGAACCGGACCGACCCGGCGAAACGAAACCATATTTATATTTTTTTTATAAAAAGTTATATATTTTATAAAAAATCATTTTAGATATTAATTATATACGAACAACGATTGGAAACCGGAGCCGACCCGGGCCGTTAACGAACCTATTTATATTTTTTTATAACAAACGTTATATATTTTATAAAAATTATTTTTTATATTTTATAAAAAAAATTATATAAATAACAAAAAAAACAAGTTATTTTTTTTATTTTTGATGATTCCCCGGCGACATGTCGCAGGCGGTAAGTATTATAAAAAAAAAAAAGATTAAAAAAAACAAACTATAAAAATCATATATAGCAGCGGAAGCTAATTTGGGGTATTACTTCATGGATACAACAATCATAATCATAGAAAACGACTCAAAAGAGACGTTTGTTCAAAAAGATACGTTATCATTCATTTAAAATCAGAGTTTTACAAAGGCAGGTCCCAAAATCTAGTTACATACAATGTGAATGATAACAAGTTTTAGCCATCTTCAAGTCCATGCCACTCCGTGCCATATGTTGCTCAATTACCTGAGATAAACATGCTAAAAAGTTAACACAATGGTTGAGTGAAATTCATAGGTTTGAAATGTAATAGTTGAATACAAGTCATCATAAGTAATTGTGGGTTTAGGAAAATGAAATCTGAAATTTTAAGGAAAATGTTTACATTCTCTTTTGGTACATGTATTTTACTAGTTTAAAGGAAAATGAAATCTAAAATTATAAGGGAAAGTTTGATATAGAGACAGATTGGTTAATTGACTCAAATGAGCAACTAAAATGAGCAACTTCTTAACTTTTCTTCTCTATTTTTTTTCCACAGCCGACCACAGCCCGAGACAGTCCAAGACCAAGACTAGAGCCCGTTGACTAGAGGTCGTTTCCACATCCTACCACAGCCTAAGACCAGGACTAGAGCCTGTTTCCACATTATGTTCTCGTTTGATATGTTATGTTATTTAAATATGCGTTTGGATATGTTATGTGTTTATAGTAATTACTTTTTTTTATCCTTTTGGTATCCCCGGGGACATGTCGTCGGGGAATGTTTATAGTCATTACTTTATGTTATATAAGCCGTGAATTTGAAATGTATGTTATATATAGTTAGTGATATGTGTTTTCGTGGTATTAGTTTGAATTGAAATGAAATATAATCCGTTTATGAATTGCGTTTAGTATTAGTTTGAATAAAAAATATAACCCGTTTATGAATTGAAATGAAATATAAGCCGTTTATGAATTGCGTTTGGTATTAGTTTGAATAAGAAATAATGACCCAAAACTTTATCCTCATAAGACATAATGAGTCACTAGTTAACCGTTTATATAAGCTGTTTATGCTAATTAACCATTTATATAAGCTTCATAAGCTGTTAAACAGCTTATTCTGATAAGTTGTTTAACAGCTTATTCTGATAAGCTGCTAACAGCTTATTCTGATAAGCTGTTTAACAACAGCTTATGCTAATATACATGTATGTTTTTTTCATTATAATAGAATTTAAATGTATGTTTGTAATGTGCGTTTGGTTATTTGCGTTTGTATATGCGTTTCGTTATTTGCGTTTGGACATGCATTTGGTATTTGTTTTATTGAATGTTTTAGGATTTTAGTGATTAATTTTGGAAAATCTTCGTCTGAATTTAATCATCCTATAGAAAACCCGTCTAGAATTAATTTATTAAAAATTAATTTCGGAAAGTCCCCTGTTTGGGACTGCTTTTTGAATGTTTTGTCTCATTTAGGATATGAATGCGTATAACCGGTTTACTATTTGAGATGATTTCGATAGTGTTTCTCCTTTACTCCTACGAATATGTCTTTAAACACATATTTGGGGAGTTGATGGGAAATGCTGCCGAAATTTTCTTAAATAGTAAATCGGTTATACGCATTCATATATGAGACGAATCATTCAAAGAGTGGGTTAGGATTTCCTTCCATAGTTGCACTAGGTGAACAAAACAACTCGTATTCCTCGTTTTTGAATGGAGTTTAATTAAGTTGAATTTTAATAACTAATTGTATCACTAAAACGCAGTTATGGTAATTGATAAGAGTTGGACCTGTTTAAGGCATAGTGAAAAAGTATTTTATACTGTTCTTAAGAAATTCGTCGAGCATTGCAAGCCGTTAGTGAATAGTTCCGAAAATATAAAATGTCTACGTAAGTCTTGTCGTAATGTATCTTGGGTAGCCATCAAGAACCTTTCACACCACATTACGAATAATGGGTGGGACCCAAGTTATAAAACATGGACTCACCATGATGAATCGAATCTTCCTTCGACAGTAATACATAACACAACACAACCTCCGATGAGTGACATGACAGCGTACCTTAATGATGTAGCTGTTGTTTATTCTAGTGAAGAAGAAGATTGATCTTGAGTTGTAACTTGTAAACGACAATTATTTGAATGAATGAAATTGTTATGGATTGTTTAAATGTGTATATTTATTTGGATGTGTATGTATTTGGATGTGTGCATGCTTATATTATTTTGTTCCTGAATTTCTATATGTTATTCTACATGTACTTGTATAGATGTCAGCAGATGTAGCACGGGGTCACATCGGTAACGGTGGCGGTGATGAGTGTTCCCCTCCACGTCAGATACCCACCGGTTGCCGAGGTAAGAATTTATGGATTATTGTAATATAATCATAAACTTGATACATTGAAATTGATTGCCTTGAATTATGTCATTATCACTCACTTGATTTTGTAGGCAAGGGCACCCGAAAACCTAACAGGGGAGGCAGGAAAGCCGGTAGACTCGATACCCGCAGGCAAACTAGGAACCTCGGGTTAAGGAGGATTACGGATCAATAGGGCCCGCAGAAGATCCGGTTTGAGTTTGGCGATAAAGGCACGCTAATGCCTCTCGGTGACCACACGGCTCATTGGAGTAACCTCCTCGGGGAGATCGTCATGGAGTTCCCGATGCACTACGCTTCTTGGCACAAGATCCCGGCGGAATGAAAGGCAGGGGCCATCTGAAACCTTAAGGTCATCGGAAACATTGCAGTCCTAGTTTGACTTGACACCCCACATGCAATCCGACCTTTGGCCAAAATTCAGCATGGGCATCGAGCAGCATTTGGCCAAGATCTACACCGATAACAAGTCCTGACAGGACTTACGACGTGGAAGGAATCAGATCCTGATGTCCCACGAACATCTCCCAGGAATATTAGGATGCGCAGATTACCTTTTGGCTTGATCCTAAAAACGCTGCCTGAGCCACTCAAAATCGATAAAACCGGGCAAAGAGCATGGTCATATGCCGGTAGGGTTCCCGGTCACTTGTTGTCCACTGAGATATGCAGGTTATAAACATTATAATTATTTTACATATATATAGCTCATTATACGCTTTGGTGTGTTGTGATTTGTCATTTTTAATTTGTTTCATCTTATATACGTGTGTATGTACAGATGCAGAGCTCCGACACTCGAGAGTACCCGTCTTTGATCCAGACCTACTTTGATACACATACTGTTGATGGCATATTCTTGTGGGTCGAGGAGCGACTTCTATATGTAAGTATTGTTTCAAAACACGCACTTTAATGATTTGTCGAGACATAATGTAGTAACCCGACTAATATACTAACTATCTTGTGTTTTTGTCACTACATAGGAGGAGATGCTGAGGCTTAAGGATCTAGGCCCCAACACGCCAACGGGTGTTCCCTACACTGACGACGAGATCATGGCCATGGTTCGCCAGGGCAAGCAGCGGGGGCACATTCATGGTGTTGGTAGGGTTTTGGTGGGACAGGACAGGGACGTCCTCACTATACTCGAGCCTTGATGCACGCACACCGTCAATGTCGGTGAGGTCAAAAAAACAAACAAGCAGCTATGGAAAGAGATCGATATGCTGACGAAGGTAGTGAGGAGTGACGACAAGATATCCTAACTGCTTACGCAGCTTCAGTCACAACATGAGTTTGGTAGTGGCAGCGGGAGTGGCGGGGGCGGGGATGATGAGCCGGGCGAGGATGAGGACGCCGACGAGGATAAAGATGCTGACGGGGATGAGGATAGTTAGGACATGTTATATAACTTTTTGACTGTTGACCTTTTTCGGTCACATAAAAATCATTACAAATGTAAATCCGGTAATTTTTTTGAACGCATTTAAAATAATAGAAACCATAATTTCTATTATAAGTGCTCAATTATAATTAATTTTCAAACTTATTATTGATTTGTAAAACGAGAAGAAGCTATATGTTATTTTTAAATTGACTTTTAAAACGGACCAGCTAAATTTCGTTTTCCAACTCGAGATCTAAAGCAATTTTGATATAAAATGACTTTCGGACAACTTTTAGTTTTGCCCGCGACATGGACTTGAAAACAAGCAGAAGAGGGAACTAAAACAGCCTCGCAAAGTTTTGAAAACTGCACACAACGGGTACCGACACACAAAAATAATTAAATATATTTTTTTAACACTTTTTATTAAATGAAAATATTTAATAAATTAGTCATTATTTTATTCGAAAACGTTTGTTGATAACGCGAATATATGAGTTAGAAATATATTTTATTTTTATTTCAGACGAGACGTAACTGGTTCACTAAATAAATAACGAACATTTTTATAAATATTATAAAAATATTTATGAAATATTATCAAGTAAATACTCATTTTTAACGGAAAAATGATTTGAAAAACGATGGCGCAAGTTTCGTAATTTGAAACATCCGTTAAGTCACTCAAACGAGTCCCGAACCAATAATTAACAAAAGTTACACGTTAGGTCCCTGTGAAATATTTACAAAATTTACCCCTAACTATTATATACTTTTCATTTCATATTAAAAGTTTTATATATAAATAAAAACTTATATCTTTTTCTTTTCATTTCATTTTTATAAAAGAAAAAAAAATATACACACACTCCTTCTCTCTCAAGTTTTCCGGCAGACTCCCCCTCCACCGCCGCCGGCCATGTTTTCCGGCCAAACTCCGGCGAACCCAAAACCTTATAAAACGTTTCTCATCTCCGGATCTACCCGATCCTCGCCACCACTCGCCACCACAGTCGCCCCCTCCTCCGACGACAGCCACCACCACCCTCCTCGTCGCTACTCCAGCCGACGAACACCTACACCCCACCACAACCACGGCTGTAGCAACCACCATCTTCATCGCCGCTCCACCACGACCATCATGACACCACCCTCGACACCCTCACCAACATCACCACCACCGAAACCTTCACCACATCGTCACCACCCTCGTCACGCACCTCTACCCCACCACCAACTGCGGCAGCAGCCGCTGCTACCACACTCCACCCCCGCTGCCACCCGTCACCTCAGCCGAAACCACCACCACTTTCCCCATTTTTCCTTTTTATTGAATGGGTAGATATACTTGTATAAATTTAAGTTGTAATATTTGATTTTGAGGGTGTGTTTGTTTGTGATGTTTACCAGCCCGTAAGGGTGTTTGTTTTTGGCGTTTTAACAGCCACTTAGGGCGTTTGGGTTTGCGCTTAACAGCCAAATGGGGGCTGTTTGGGTCAGTAGCACGTAAGGGTGCGTTTGGTTTCGCGTATAACAGCCCATAAGGGTCTGTTTGGTTTTGTGATTAACGACCCCATAAAGGGTGCGTTTGGTTTGTGGTGAAACAGCCCCGAAGGGCGTGTTTGGATCCGGGCTTAGAGTGCGGGCACGCATAGGTCTTGTGGGTTGATGTGTATAATCGGGTTATAAATATTGCGAGATTTAGAGAACTTAGAATCGGATTTAAGTGGTGGTTAAATTGGTTAAATAAATATATTAGTTATATATTATTTTCGTTTTTGTGTTAATAACCCTTGAGGGTGTGTTTGGTTTAAATTATTTTGTTAATTGGTTTGTCTCGTCTAGTTATAAATTTAAAACACGTGGATATAAATTGCAACATATATTGGTTAAATGGGAACAACGATAGTTTTGGGTAAGAATGGAAACGTCATACAAACGGCTAAGTCATGCCGAAATTTCTAAAAATCTTTATACTTAGTAAATTTTCATTAAAGTTTATACTATTTTAGAAACCCGATAAAATGACAAAGTTATATAGTTTTTAAGATTATTAAAGTGTTATTTTACAATAAATCGGTAAATAAACGAAAACTATACTTTTATAAACAAGATAACTAGTTTAGTTAAAACGCGTAACGAAATACTAAATTATAAAATATTATTTTATAATTCCCAACTATAACTTTTGTAAAGTCTTTAAAACATCATTTATCTAACTCGTAACTTTAAAACGTGTATTTACTTTTACGCAAGAACTTTTTATTAATTTAATTGGTGACTTTTGAAAAAGTGTCGAATTATATTATTACCATTATTTTAATCACGTTTCTTATATAATACTTGTAAAGTATTATATATTGCGACTTATTCTTTTGGTTGTTTGTCTTTATTATATAATTCACCATATGAATTATATAATTGTTTCTTTTATATGTAATATATACGGGATATATTACATACTTTGCGTGTGTTTTTCGATTTATTTTATTTAACCAACCACCAAACTCATCCAACTTGAAATCCAAATCCCTTATCAACTAGTCGCGTTGATGTACTCATCCATCGGTAAACCCAAATTCATCATCCTAAGCTAATAGGATATAACCGTTAAGTTAAGCTGCAACTTCTTGGTCAAGCCGTTCCGTTCTCCGTTTGTGCTGTGCTTATTATTTGCATTTCTGCTAGTTGCTCTGCAACATCAAGGTGAGTTCATAGTCTCGCATTTCAATCTTTTCAATGTTTTATAAACCCGCGAGGGGAATACATGCTCGTTTACAAACTTGTATATTTTACTACAGTACAATTATCTTTTAATACTTTGTGAGTTCATAGCCCTTTTTTTACTACATGATTGATTTACAAAATCTGCGGGGTGAATTACATTGCTTGTTTTACTATTGGA